>CM076581.1:1613819415-1614001685 GCA_034641835.2 Pinus albicaulis
CATGTATTAACTATTATGCGGTAAGTCAATCATCCCCTTTTTTAATGTTATCTTTTGGATATATTTTGATGAAAAACTCATTGGATATCAATGATCTGTGTTCTATCATATTGCATTTTGATGATACTGGGTTTTTGGTTTTTAATGACGTAAATGTTTTTAAGTATAATCTATTAAGTTTTAATCATTATGCGGTAAGTCAATCATCCTACTTTTAATGTTATCTTTTGGATATATTTTGATGAAAAACTGAATAGTGATAATATTCTGAATTTTAATGAATTGTATTAAGTATTATGCAGTAAGTCCATTGTTTTTTTTAAAAGTATTTTTTTGGATAAGTGAAGTTCAATTAAAAATAATAATAATGTGAAATCCAATAAAAAATGATTCAATTATTAACCTTTAGCCTTTTTGCATGCGGTTTAATATTTATTTTCACCTATTGGATTAAAAGAGTAGAAAGAAAACGAGGCAATACTAATGGGGTTTAATATTTATTTTCACCTGACCATTGGATTGAAAGAGTGAAAGAAAACGAGATTCTATTAAAAAGGTAGGAAAATATTGTGATAGCCATTGGATGAATATTGTGATAGCCATTGGATGAATATTGTGATAACCATTTCATGAATATTGTGATAGTCATTTCATGAATATTTCATAGAAATATTGTTTATAATATAATTATTATAATTATTGCTAAAACTATCTTTAATGGTGTCATGCGTTTTTTACTAATATCTAGTTTCAAAATATTTTAATACACAAGTATTGATTTAAAAATTATTTTTCAATAATAAAGTTATTATTCAAACTAGAAAAGGAGTGACCACACATTAAAACGTTTCAAAAAGTGATGAAATGTTTTTTAATAATGTATTTCACTTCTCAAATATAGTTATACCACTATGCGTGCATCATTGTATAGAGAACAATAAAGCATGATAAATCTATTTTTTAATTTTCTTGAAAATTAAAATTAAAATTAAAAATATGTGTCATATTTATGATAACAATTTTTAGTAGAAAAATTTTGAGAAAAAAAAAATTATATTGAAAAATAACTAAAAATATGAAATATATTAAGATAGTATACATTATATTATATTGTATATCAATATTGTTGTATAATTTCAATCTAATAGAGGAAATTGTTATTAGAAGATGCACTATCATGTTAATGCATAAAGGTATGTAGGTTTAAAATTTTGATCAAAATTTTTACTAGCAATTGCATCAAATGTTGCAAAGGAAAAGTTGTAAGGAATAAATTTAATTTTGAAAGTAATCTTGACATATTCAAAATCAGTACATTTGATGCTAAGATTGTTTCCTTCCATGCAAGTTTGGTGCATATTTATTTCTTCTCTCCAAAAATATTTTTATATATGGTTCTTTTTCTATCAATTCTTGCTACATTGCATACACACCATCATTTTAATGCGATCTGTAAGATCCATTGTCACTAGTTATAAAGAATTTGATTTTTTAGTCTAAATATTTCGAGAAACTCTCGCTGAGGAGTTGTAAGGGATAGAGAGACTTACCTTGGCTTTAGGTGCCGGATGTCTGAGGCTTAATTTTCTTTAATATCTTCTGGGACTTGAACTCTGCTAGGCATATAGAGGCTTTTTTTTTATTTAGGTGTCGAAAGTCTGAGATGTAATTTTATGTTAAAATATTTAATTTTAATATTATGGGACTTGAACCCTGTCAGAAACATAGGAGTGTATCAAGATAAGCAGCTCAACCCATTGCAATTGTTAGATCATTGTTATTACGGGACTTGAACCCTATCAGAAACATAGGAGTGTATCAAGATAAGCAGCTCAACCCATTGCAATTGTTAGATCATTGTGCAGATTTACTGAAATAAACAAAAATACTTCTGGGCAACCAAACCAAAACCATTTCTAGGGTTAAGGCTACTTCTGTAATATAAGAAATGAAAAAAGGTTAAAACTTTTATGTGGCCAATTCTGTTATGAAGGGATAGCATACCCTATAGTCTACCTATAGGGTATAAAGAGCAGATGCCAATTGTTCACGGACCTTTCAGATGATAATTAGTTCACATACCTCATACATGTTGGATTCACGTTTAGATGATAATCCAAGTTTGAAAGAAAAGAGGTAGAAAGGTACCAAGTTTCGTTGATAATCCATGTTTGAAAGAAAAGAGGCAGAAAGGTACCTAATTTATCCATCGTGGACATAGGGAAGGCATGAAACGTGGTTTGGAACTTGGCCAAGACAAACAAGAAATGTGCAACGTGCCTCCATGTCAGTGGCTGGTTCACCACAACCTCCATGGCACTGAAATGCTCACGAGAATCTAGAGATGGATGTCACTATCCATCTGGTTTGACTAGGTCAAAAAAGGTTAAAACTTTTATGTGGCCAATTCTGTTATGAAGGGATAGCATACCCTATAGTCTACCTATAGGGTATAAAGAGCAGATGCCAATTGTTCACGGACCTTTCAGATGATAATTAGTTCACATACCTCATACATGTTGGATTCACGTTTAGATGATAATCCAAGTTTGAAAGAAAAGAGGTAGAAAGGTACCAAGTTCGTTGATAATCCATGTTTGAAAGAAAAGAGGCAAGGTACCCAATCTATCCATTGTGGACATAGGGAAGGCATGAAACAAGGCTTGGAACTTGGCCAAGACAACGAAGAAATGCAACGTGCCTCCCACCGTCGTCGGTTCACCACAACCTCCATGGCATCAAATGCTCACGAGAATCTAGAGATGGGATGTCACTATCCATCCGGTTTGACTAGGTCAAAACCATCCAACATGTATGAGGTATGTTGATAGCCATTGGATGAATATTTTGATAACCATTTCATGAATATTGTGATAGTCATTTCATGAATATTTCATATAAATATTCTTTATAATATAATTATTATAATTATTGCTAAAACTATCTTTAATGGTGTCATGCGTTTTTTTACTAATATTTAGTTTCGAGAATATTTCAATACACAAGTGTTGATTTAAAAATTATTTTTCAATAATAAAGTTATTATTCAAACTAGAAAAGGAGTGACCACACATTAAAACGTTTCAAAAAGTGATGAAATGTTTTTTTAATAATGTATTTCACTTCTCAAATATAGTTATACCACTATGCCTCACTTATGAACACTATGCGTGCATCATTGTATAGAGAACAATAAAGCATGATAAATCTATTTTTTAATTTTCTTGTAAAATTTAAAATTAAAAATATGAATTTAAGAAGACAAATATTAAAAATCATTATATTAATAACCCTTCCTCAAAACAAACACTCGACAGAGGCCAAGAGTTGTTGCAGGTGAAATTACGACCAGCCTTATGTGGAACCAAAGACATTTTCTGTAATTCCACAATATGAGGAGATTATGCTCACATTATTAGAAATTGAAGAGAGGAGAAACACACAAGAATAATACACAATAATAATTTCTATATTCCAATAATCAGAGATACATCAAATATATATAATTGAACTAATTCTAATTTGAGAGAGAGAAGTTGAGAGAATCTCTCAACTTCCTCAACAACTCAATCCAAATTAAGTAAGCATAATAATTGAGGCATTATCTCAAACACCCCCCCTTAATGCTTACATTACAGAAATGGAGAACACACTAATTTAATACAAATATTTGTCTGTCCTGGTCTTCATTAACATATGTACCCACTCTGAGATCTCATAGACAACGCTCTTTTCTCCACCATTTTCGAGCTACCATTCAACCCATTTAAAATACATTTGTTTTTGACCAGCAATAATGAACTTTGCAAGATCAACAATATTGACAACTCGGCTCGTCGAGGCTTCCGCGATAAGAGCTCACAAGTGATGAACCATCCTATGGACCAATCACCATCTGTCAGATATTTCGCTTTCGGCTATCCATCAGTGGCTAGGCAAATGGTCTGAATACTGAATGTGTTCAAGAGATAATCTAACAACTTGACCTGCTTCACACAAATGGATCTCATACTGTAACCTGTAACTGATGCTCTTGGCCCGTAGCACAACAATATCAGCATATAACAAATCTACACAATCAAATTAGCCAATTTTTCTCTCGTCCCTGTAGAACATAGAGAACGACTAATTTAAATAATGCTAATTTGTTCAATAATTGGTTCTGCACTACACAAATCTCACAACAAAAAATTCATAATTCTACATATTAACAAGCTACATACTCCACCAACACAATTCTTTTTTTCCTATAAACCGACTCGGGATGACCAAATTAATGGATTTAAACTACACCTCTGCCATCACACTTTCAAAGCCCGGCAACAAGCAGTACCATATCTAAGCCACTATTATGGCTCCTCCATTGCCTTGGCTATCGAATTCCAATAAATTAGAAGGCAACTTCAAGCATTTTCCCCAAATACTGAACCCTTTGAGACCAATGTAATAAGATACGCCATATTGAGAAGAAAGAGGTGCTCTGGAATTGATTAAAAATGGCGTGTAATTCAAAGGGATATCCGTAGGGAGCGCATTATCACCGAGAACCATGAGGATTTTCTTGTCTTCTTCGTCAAGTCGGTGGCTCTGAAGGCAATACGCGAATTTATCTTTGCCAATGTGTTCTCTCGGTTGGGAAGGCATAGACAGAGCTCCTCTGCCAAATCCTGCAATACCAGAAGGTTGCTCGGATCAAACTATTGAACATCCCACTGCAAAATTGGTTATTGCTCGTGCCCCATCTCCATTTTCCAATGGTAAATTCAAGGTATCTGTCAAGAGAAGCCCTATGGTGCTTCCCATGCCATACAGAATCCCATAGGGTGGACAAGTCTGAGAGCAATTCGTGAGGCTTCCTGCGCAATTCCCACACAGGAGTTCCGAGATGTTCCCAAGAAGGACTTCGCAGATTGTTGAACTTGAACTTCCTCGGTGGACAGTCTTGGTTGGCAGCGAGTTATTTTGTTGCACGAGAGTATGCCTGCATTCTGGGTGAGTGGCCCAACCAGCGTTGAAGGCCTCGCCTCTAGACTCGATGCCTTTAAATATGCCGAAGACGCCCCTGCTCCCGATGGAGTAAAATATGCACCGTTGAGCATCATCTGCCTTCTGCAGCGCTGAAGGCATCTACGCAACCAGGTGAGGGTAAGCGCGAGGGTGAGAAAAGAGAGAAAAACCGAGATAATGATTACTGGGTTGTAGTCAAAGGATCATAATCTCACACAAAAAATAAAATAACCAACACAGAAAAAATTTATCCAGAAAATAAATTTACTGAACTATTTACTCTCCTACAGAATCATTGCTCTCACATCTTCCTGGCCATCCCATGAGGGATTTAAGCCAGTAGTGGCTCCGATACCATATTAGAAATTGAAGAGAGAGCAGAAACGCACAAGAATAACACACAATAATAATTTCTATATTCCAATAATCAGAGATACATCAAATATATATAGTTGAACTAATTCTAATTTTAGAGAGAGAAGTTGAGAGAATCTCTCAACTTCCTCAACAGCCCAATCCAAACTAAGTAAGCATAATAATGGAGGCATTATCTCAAACACCCCCTCTTAATGCCTATATTACAAAAATGGAGAACACACTTAAATTAATACAAACATTTGTCTGCCCTGGTCTTCATTAACATTTGTATCCTCACAGGATCTCATAGACAACGCTCTTTTCTCCATAAAATTTTAGAATACCATTCAACCCATTTAAAATACATTTGTTTCTAACCAGCAATAATGAACTTTGCAAGATCAACAGTATTGACAACTCGGCTCGTCGGGGCTTCCACGATAAGAGCTGACAAGTGATGAACCATCCTATGGACCAATCACCATCTGTCGGATATTTCGCTTTCGGCTATCCATCAGTGGCTAGGAAAATGGTCTGAATACTGAATGTGTTCAAGAGATAATTTAACAACTTGACCTGCTTCACACAAATGGATCTCATACTGTAACCTGTAACTGATGCTCTTGGCCCGTAGCACAACAATATCAGCATATAATAAATCCACACAATCAAATTAGCCAATTGTTCTCTCGTCCATGTAGAACATAGAGAACGACTAATTTAAATAATGCTAATTTGTTCAATAATTGGTTCTACACTACGCAAATATCACAACAAAAAATTCATAATTCTACATATTAACAAGCTACATACTCCACCAACACAATTCTTCTTTGCCTATAAACTGACTCGGGATGAACAAACTAATGGATTTAAACTACACCTCTGCCATCACACTTTCAAAGCCCGGCAACAAGCAATACCATATTTGAGCCACTATTATGGCTCCTCCATTACCTTGGCTGTCGAATTCCAATAAATTAGAAGTCAACTTCAAGTGTTTTCCCCAAATACTGAACCCTTTGAGACAAATGTAATAAGATACGCCATATTGAGAAGAAAGAGGTGCTCTGGAATTGATTAAAAATGGCGTGTAATTCAAAGGGATATCAGTAGGGAGTGCATTATCATTGAGAACCATGAGGCTTTTCTTGTCTTCTTCGTCAAGTTGGTGGCTCTGAAGGCAATATGCAAATTTATCTTTGCCAATGTGTTCTCTCGGTTGGGAAGGCATAGACAGAGCTCCTCTGCCAAATCCTGTAATACCAGAAGGCTCGGATGAAACTATTGAACATCCCACTACAAAATTGGTTATTGCTCATGCCCCTTCTCCGTTTTCCAATGGTAAATTCAAGGTATCTGTCAGGAGAAGCCCTACGGTGCTTCCCATGCCATACAGAATCCCATAGGGCGGACAAGTCTGAGAGCAGTTTGTGAGGCTTCCTGCACAATTCCCACACAGGAGTTCCGAGATGTTCCCAAAAAGGACTTGGCAGATTGTTGAACTTGAACTTCCTCAGTGGACAGTCTTGGTTAGCAACGAGTTCTTTTGTTGTGCGAGAGTATGCCCGCATTCTGGGTGAGTGGCCCAACCAGCGTTGAAGGCCTCGCCTCTAGACTTGATGCCTTTAAATACGCCGAAGACGCCTCTGCTCCCGATGGAGTAAAATATGCACCGTTGAGCATCATCTGCCTTCTGCAGTGCTGAAGGCATCTACGCAACCAGGTGAGGCTGAGCGCGAGGGTGAGAAAAGAGAGCAAAACCGAGATAATGATTACTGGATTGTAGTCAAAGGATCATAATCTCACACAAAAAATAAAATAACCAACACAGAAAAAATTTACCCAGAAAATAAATTTACTGAACTATCTACTCTCCTACAGAATCATTGCTCTCACATCTTCCTAGCCATCCCTTGAGGGATTTAAGCCAGTAGTGGCTCTGATACCATATTAGAAATTGAAGAGAGAGCAGAAACGCACAAGAATAACACACAATAATAATTTCTATATTCCAATAATCAGAGATACATCAAATATATATAGTTGAACTAATTCTAATTTTAGAGAGAGAAGTTGAGAGAATCTCTCAACTTCCTCAACAACCCAATCCAATCTAAGTAAGCATAATAATTGAGGCATTATCTCAAACACCCATTTCACAGCTGTGAACTTGCAAATTCATCAAGAGATGCTAGGAATCACGAGGTAATTCATAAACTTTAAATTGTAAATCTTAACGAGAGCAAGTTGAAGCTTACTAGAGAATAAAATTGGTAGAAACCATCCCTATAACTCGAACCTAGTTTGGATTCCTCATAGAAAATGGTGGCAAATGAATGACATGTAGAATGGAAGGGTAAACCAGGTATTTATCCTTAACCCATTGAAATACATATAAGTCATTGGATTCGAACCCTAACAGATAGACGGTTAGAATCTTCGTGAAAACATGTTCAAAGGCGCGCTACCTGCTTAACTTGGAAGCTCTCGGAACCTGGAGAAGATTAATTGATATTGGAGAAGATTAATTGATATTGCAATGGATTTAGCGGATCAAATCCCTCTGGGCTATGCAACAATGCGTATTTGATTTTTCTTTCCATCTTGGATAATCGATTAGAGGTGAACATCACTAACCTTCTACAAACATGCATCTCACTTTAACGCATCCCATTACAGAATAACCTCTTCACAGGTTTCTTACCAAGTAATATCTCTTAAGTTTTTTGCAATGGATTACATTGACATTTATTCAAACAAAATCCATGGAAGTATACCTTCTTCTTTGGGACAGATGCAAAATCTTTCCAATCTCCTCCTTGCTAACAATAATCTGATGCAAAATCTCACCAATCTCCTCCTTGCTAGCAATACTCTGGTATGTGCCATTCCTCCAGGGAAGCTCATTTTGAACCTCAACAATCTCACTATAACGATTCCTACAGAAATAGGTAATTTAACTAATTTGCAAGTTTGACGGGAGGAATAACATGAAACTCACTCACACTGAGAGTATGAAGTTCGAGTTGGCTTTGTCACGCATGTAGATTGTAGGGCTATTGGACATATCTCAACAGATAGAAAAGGTAGATTAGTAACTAATTTGCAAGTTTGATGGGAGGAATAACATGAAATTCGCTCGCTCTAAGAGTACCATGTTTGAGTTGGCTATGTCACACATGTAATATGTAGATGTAGAGCTATTGGACAGATGTCACTAGTGGATAGAAAAGGCAGACGAAAATGTTAGGTTAATTGATTCAAAAGAAAAGGCCTATCGGCCTAATTATAAATAACTGCCACGTTCATTACGGAAAGAAAAAAATTATTTTCATGTACCTTGATCACTGCCAGCCTAACAGAGCAACACCAAAACTACCGACATTCACTTTGCAGAGCAACTAGACCATTATTAGATGAATCAATGGTATTATAAACAAATAAATTTAAATATTTCACAAAAATTATGTGCATGGTAATTTTTTTTTGAATCCCATGCAAACTAACTAATTATAATCAACTGCGAGTATTCTTTACAGGATTGAAACATTTTATTTTTAATTAATTTGAATATTAACTATCATTATAAAATTATTTTGGCAATAATCACATGTAAATAGACTTTGTCAACCCATTTTGAATTAATAAGTGTCGTTTATCATCAAGACTATGTGAGAGATCAGATTAGGATGTTGAGTATAAATAGATGTAAAGATGGCTAAGCTAGCCGTTAGGATACCAACTAGTTTGACTTTGAAAATTAAATTTGATTAATAACAACTAATTTTATCTAATTAATTATTTAATATATAGTGATAATATACATATATATATATATATATATATATATATATATATATATATATATATATATATATATATAGATAAATAAATAAAAATTAAATAAGAATATATATATATATTCTTATTTAATTTAATTTGTTTATTTATATATATATGTATGTATATATTTTATCTTATTTTCTTTTATTATTATTATTATTAATGAGAACAAGGTTCAATGAAAAACGAAATCGATAACAAAGTAACTAACTAGGTAACAAAAAAGCGAGCCTAAAAAACAAACTGAGGGCGGAAACACAGGGCAATTAATAAAGGGCGGGGATCCAAGACCTGTTGGTATTCCAACCATCATTTTTGTTGAGCTTAACGGGTCTTTTTCCAATTTATAAGGCCTCTCTTAACTTACGATGAATTCTATAATACAAAATGTATCACAGAAGCCAAAATTCTAAAAATATTAACTATCATTATTACTAGGGTGAAAAACATTGTATTTTTAATATTTTTTACTTTTTTATATAAAAAAAACTACATAAAAACATTATATTTAAAATAAATATTAATTTTTTTTATAAATAATATTAATTTTATTTTATTAATATTTTTTATTTAAATGTTATATATTAATTTTTTAAGAAAAAAAATATTTTTTTTCTTCTTTTAATTATATTATTTAATTGAAAACTTGGTGATAAACTTGTTAAAGTTGTTTGAATAAAGTTTGGTAAGTTATTGGTAGTTATGTGGTATTCATGCTTGATATAGCTTATTTATAAGCAAACATGATTATTGTCTTAGGGTCCTGTCTTTAGACACTACCGTCTCTCTCAGTTCTTTATGATGCTAACATACAATATCAAATCCTCGTGAATATCAAAGGCAAAGTGGTAAAGCATGTTGATATTTTGTGTAGTTGGGGTAGCATCGAGTGTGCTCTAGCCACGAAACTTTGTAGAGGGGCTAAGAAACACATCCACTCCAAAACCCAGAAAGCGTTTGGAGAAATTTCATCTCATGTTCAAGTTATTAAAATAATTAATTATTTTAATGTATTTCCTAAGTATAAACTTAGGAAAATTAAATAATTAAAGTGAATTAATTAACACATGTTCTGAAATGATCTAAATGACGTGGATCAAGCAGTATTTTAATCTCAGCTGTTGATGAGTGTTTTAATATCGTCCATTGAAGTGTTCAAAAAAAAATTATAAGAGAAAGGCTTGAGGGTTAGTTGGAGACACACACATAGGTGCAAAGCTGAGAGACTAATCTGGAATTCTAGGGCAGGGTTTGCTAAGAATTTTTGAAGGATTTTTTTGCAGCGAGGGGTAGTATTGGCTGAGGGGATGATCTGATCCCAAAGCCAAAAGTCGGCAAAAGCCAGAGGAGCAGCTTTCAGGGATAACGCAAAGGAGTAAGGGCGGTAGCAACAGCTACAAAACGCAGAGGCTTCAGTCGTGACGCAGGCCCAAGAAGGGGCAGTGCTGCAGCTTCAAAGGGCTTCAGAGTTATGCAGAGGCCTACAAAGGCAGCATAAGGACCGCGTCACCCACTCTGGGGTTACATAGTCCCCTTCTGAGTAGTGCAGAGGCACACAGAGCCTAGCAGGGCTGACGCTGGGGCTTCAGGGGCAGGGTTGGGGTTTCTAGGGCCAGAGCTAGGCTGAGTCTTGTAAATCCCATTTGAGGTTGTGGATCAGTCAGAATTTTGGTCTCAGAACAACAAGTTAGCTGCAGATCTACTTTTTCTTTATCAGGTGAACCATATTTGGTGCCCATATTTATTGTACTCAAAATCTACTTAATAATAATAAACCCTCATATTTGATGCACCAGTTTTCCTGCATTGGGCTTTTCTGGGAACTTATGTCCAAAAATCAGTGTGTCACTTTGTTTGAATGAGCGTAATATTCAGTAAATCATCTGCATGTGTAGGTTGTTAGTTGTGTTTACTTCAGTATTTTCTGAATATGACTTGTATAATTTAATCAAGTAGGAGAAGTAAACCATGATACTACAGTAGGATTTCTGCATAAATGTATTCAGGAATTTTCACATGGTATCAGAGTGATAACAAATCAAGCTAAATCTTTAGCAAATCAGCTGAAGAATATTTTTTCTACAGGACAGTAGCAGAAGCAGTAGAGATCCAGAAGGGGTAGCTTGGTAGCAGGAGGATGCAGACCCAGGAAGGGGCAGTGCTACAGCTAGAGAAGGCCATCAGGCTTACGCAGAACCTTCCCAATATAGCATAAGGACTGCATCACTGAGTCTGTGGTTACGCAATCCACTTCTAAGCAGCACTGAGGCTACGCTGGGCCAGTAAGTCGTACATAGTCTAGTCATTCTTCCTATTGTAGAGAAGCCTTTCCAAGATCTGGAAGCAGTGCTTTAGATCTTCAACAATGCTGGTGTGGTGGATATTCTGCCGGTGCAGACTTGTGCCTAGCTAAGTCAACAAAGAGTGAGAGGAAGACAATCACTCAACAGATTTGAGCCAAATAGATCTAATTTTCGATTATGGGGATCATAGAGTATTGTCTGATTGTGTTTGGGTGAATATTTCCAGGAGGAAAATCAATTTTCAGAGGGAGCAGTTACTATAGAGGGTTTCTGAATCACCAAGAAACCTTGATCCAACATTTTTTGTTGAGTAATGCAAAAGAAAGAAGGAGAGGAGTATGTGTTCTGACAGATTTGAGAAAATGGCACGATATGGACTAAGAGATCATGATAGATTGGACGGCATGTCCAACTTTGTTATCTGGAGGGACAAAATCCTATCAGTTATGGATGAGTATGGCCACAAGGATCATCCAGAGAAAGTCCTAGTTGTACCAACCAATGCGGATCCTCTAAAGTAGTATGAAGAAAATCAGGTGTGAACTAAGAGTTTGATCATGGACGGAGTCAAAGACCACGTTGTGCCTCATATTGCCATAAAAAATATGGAAAATGATATGTGGGTAGCATTGGACATGATGTATCAGGATGGCTCTATCCAGAGAAGGATACCTCTGAAAAATCAGATGCGGTTGTTCCAGATGATGAAGGGTGAGGAGATAAATCCATTCCTATTCAGACTTCAGACTATCTGAGATCAACTGATTGCCATGGGTGTAAATCCGGATGAGGGGCTCCTAGTGAGGACTGCCATAAATGCAGTCACAGAAGAATGGGAAACGTTTTTCCAAATCATTTTGGGCAGGGCAACATTAACATCATGGGCAGACATGTGGGCAATCCTCCGTCACGAGGAAATCGACAGAATCACCAAGAGGCAAAGCAATGGAAGCAGATCAGCCAGAGTGAAGAAAGAAGAGGAGGATCATGTAGCCCTTGCATCGAAGGAACAGAAGTAGCAAGGGAAGAAGAATCTGGACCTTTCCAAGGTCTAGAGCTTTAACTGTGGCGAAATTGGACACTTTGCCAACAATTGTCGTAAGAAGAAGAAAAAAGAATCGGGACCTTTCCAAGGTCTAGAGCTTTAACTGTGGCGAAATTGGACACTTTGCCAACAATTTTCCTAAGAAGAAGGAAAAAGCATCTTCTGAATCCTAGGTTGCAACAAAAAAGGATGATGGCTCTTATGATGATGTAGCCATGAGTGCTCATTTGCCTCGAGATAAGAGGTGGGGTGACATGGATCTGTAGAGTAGCTACAGATCAGAGTGGCAGGATCCTTGAGTCAGCCCTACTCTTGGATCACATACAAGCTACGGGGGCCTTAAGAGGATAGCGGTATGAGTTGAGAGATGGTTGCAGAAGGTCATAGTGAAGCAGAGGGGACAAATAAAGAGCTGAAGAGGGAGCAACGTAATGCAAATGCAGCAACAGCATGGAGGAAGTAGCGCAGAGGCTGATGGGACTTCAGAAGCATAGAGAGGTAGTTCTCACGCAGCGCAGAGTTGCATTAGTGCAGTGGCTTCAGGAGGACAACGTACATCAACAACCATGGGAGCTTCAATGATTGGATGTAGTCTGACTTGTCTATCAATGATTGGGCATGAGTCCTTCAATTTCTTACTTCTCGGTAACTGAGTTGCAGTGCAACTGTTAGCATTGGCAGTGCTATAAGAAACATGATGCATCAATTTGAGAGGGAGTTGTAGTACAGATGTTGCAGTGATAGTGGTAGTGACATGGGCAACAGTACAGAGAGCAGTAGTGCAGTGGATGGAGGGCATCAGGCTAAGCATCAACAACACAGAAACCAACATCAAGATCTTGCAGTACATGGTGTGGATGTATTGCTAGAGCCCACTCCATTCTAAGAGGGAGTCTTGAGATTTTGTGTAGTTGGCATATCATCGAGTGTGCTATAGCCTTGAGACGTTGTGGAGGGGCTAAGAAACACATCCACTCTAAAACCCAAAAAGTGTTTGGAGAAATTTCATCTCATGTTCAAGTTATTAAAATAATTAATTATTTTAATGTATTTCCTAAGTCTAAACTTAGGAAAATTAAATAATTAAAGTGAATTAATTAACACATGTGCTGAAATTATCTAAATGACGTGGATCCAAAAGTATTTTAATCTCAACCATTGATAAGTGTTTTAATCTTGGCCGTTGAAGTGTTCAAAGAAAAAGTATAAGAGAAAGGCTTGAGGGTCAGCTGGAGACACGCACACAGATGGAGAGATGAGGGACTAATCTAGAATTCTAAGGCAGGGTTTGCTATGAATTTCTGGAGGATTTTTCTGCAGGGAGGGGTAGTAGTGGCTGAGGGGATGATATGATCCCAGAGCCAAGAGTCAGTAACAGGCAGAGGAGCACATTTGAAGGACAACGCAGAGGAGAAAGGGAAACAACAACAACTATGCATCAGTTGCACAACAAAGAGGCTTCAGCTGCTACAAAGGCCTAGGAAGGGGCAACATTATAGCTTCATAGAGCTTCAAAGTTATGCAGAGGCCTCTAAAGGTAGTGTAAGGACTACATCACCCACTCTAGGGTTACGCAGTCCCCTTCTAAGCAGCGCAGAGGCACGCAGAGCCTAACAGGGCTGACACTAGGGCTTCAAGTGCAGTGCTAGGTTTTCTAGGACTATATCTGGGCTGAGTCTTGTAAATCGCGTTTGAGGATGTGGATCAATTAGAATTTTGGTCTCAGAAAAACAGGTTAGCTGCAGATCTACTTTTTATTTGTCGAGTGAACCAGATTTGGTGCCCATATTTGTTGTACTCAAAATCTACTTAACAATAATAAACCCTCATATCTGTTGCACCGGTTTTCCCGCATTTGGTTTTTTCAAGGAGTTATGTCCAAAAATAAGTATGTCACATTGTTTGAATGAGCGTAATATTCAATAAATGATATGCATGTGTAGGTTGTTAGTTGTGTTTACTTCGGTATTTTCTAAATATCATTTCTGAAGATAACTTGTATAATTCAATCAAGAAGGAGAATTAAACCATGATACTATAATAGGATTTCTACATAATTGCATTCAAGAATTTTCACAAAGCCTAGTGACTATGAAAGCTTGAAGTTGACCATAAAGCAAGAATGACCAAGTAAAATATATGAATGCAAAAAATCATGAAAGGTACTGATGAGCTCCATCATTAGACATATTTGGAGGGGTTAATTGTCACCTTTTGCCCTTCTTAGATCTCTTTTTCTTGCATTTTTATTATTATTTGGTTTTATGATGATAATATAGGTGGTGATTTACGCTAACATACTCTAAGTGCCTAATATTAGGTTGAGTGCGGAAACTCATGGATTATTAATCATTTTTATAAGGATTTTATCATAAAGACTTGAAGGAGACATAAAAGAGGAATTATAGGAGAATTCTCCACCCTTAGAGGCAACCGAAGGATCCCAAAGATTCGCTCCAGTAATTTGAATTCCAAAAGCAGCCAAAGGATCCCCAAGGATTCTCTCTAGCAATTTAAATTCTAGAGGAAGCCAAGCAACTCAAAGAAGAGTGCACCCAATCCATGTTCACTAAGAGTCAAGTGGACTCAATCACCATTTTGTAGGGGGATTTTGGTAGCTGCCCTGTAGAATAAATGGAGTAGAGCTAGAGCTAGAAAGAGTTAGTCTATCCTAGTCTCGATTCCTTTCAGAACTATTGTTGTGAGCTATTGAAATTTTTGTCCTATTCAGTGATCAAACTTTCAGAGATGTATGAAGTTATTCTTTTATGAAATGAGCAGACTGATTTCATTATATTGATTTAAGTTTCAAAGGGCTAGGCTCGTCGGTTAGGTCCCAATCCATGTGGCTCAGTTTCTTTGCTATTACTATCTTTTCCTTTCATGTCATTTAGTTAGTTTTTCTTCTAAACATTTAGCTAGTTTTCTAGTATTTTTATTGATGTTTTAGTTCATTTCCCATTGTCTTTTACTATAGATTGAATTTTCTTACAGAGTGGTAGAGTAGTTTATAAACTCTATAAAGCTGTGACTCTATAAAGCTGTGAGGTTAGCCTTCCCCTCTCAACTCTATCAATAGAGCTCGAGGAGGGTAGACCTTTTCCCACAGAAAAAAAATTCTTTCTTGCTTATGATTTCTTTGAAATAGATTAGATCAGTGCTTGAATCCTCATGAACATATTGTATGTCTTTCTTGCATAAATAGGCAAGTTGATAACAGGTACAGGTAGCATATCCTAGAGGTAATTTCTCCAACACCTCTTGCTTCATCCCTCATCTCCCTTCCATCTTTGTTGTTATGCTCTATGCACTGTTGTTACACTCCGCTTTTTCCCACTTATTCTCACTACCTTCCCTTTTTAATGAAAAACACGTGTAAACCATTCAAAACCACTGAAAAACCCAACCTTCGCCTTTTCTCCTCGAGACTCCTGCCACCATACATCACACTTTGCAAATAGCAACATTTAACATTTACCTTTAAAACTACCACTCGTTGCTTGTGATTGCAATATTTCGAAATCGCAAATTGCACTTCTTTTGCCTTGAAGACTTACCGCTCTCCTTCATCGATTGCCTTTCTTATTCCTTCTTTCTATCGGTCACCATCGTCGGTTTCATTTTAATGCAAAAACGCTTGAAAACCATCAAAAAACCCGACCTCTACCTTCCTCCTCGAGACTCACGCCACCGTACACCACACTTTTCAAATCACAACATTTAACGTTTACTTTAACACTTACCGCTCGTTCGTTGCGATTGCAATATTGCAAAATCACAAATTTCACTTCAAAACTCTTAGATTTTACCTTTAACTCTTACTTCTTATTCTTGAGATTGCGATACTGCAACATCACATATTGCAAATCACAACTTTTCCCTTTCTTCTTTTCACTGCCAGGTCCTCCCCATCGCAAATCACATCCTGCAGATTTTATCCTATTGAAAATCATACTTCACTGAACTTACCACATCGCAGATAGCAGCTCGCAACCTTTATAGTATTGCAAATCGCACTTCGTTGAACTTACCAAATCGCAGATCGTAGCTTGTAAACTTCATCGCATCGCAAATTGCACTTCACACATTTTATTTCATTCTGTTAAGTCCCTACTGCTTTCCATTTAAACTCGCGATATTGCGATTTGCAACCCGCCACGTCACTCGTCGCACTTCACACTTCGCACAATTTATTTTATTTTGTTAAGTCATTACTGTTATCCATTTAAACTTGCGAAGTTGTGATTGCAACATCACACATTGTGGCCTTTGTCCTCCATTGTACTCTGCCATCGCACTTTTGAGTTATTTCTTCTCCAAAGTCATTTCTCACGTTATAATAAAGTTTTATAAGGGTTTAACCCCCTCTTTCCGCTTCCAAACCTCGTTTCATGTGTTAAACCCCCCATTAGCATCTTTTAGCCCTTTTTCTTCCTCCAAGCCATAAATTAACTCTTTTTGGTTAGAATTAAGGCATAGATAGTTTAGTTGCATGGATAGAAGCATGGTAGATAGATCATAGGATAAGTAGAGTGAATTTAGCCGTTTGGCCAAGTTAAGTGTGGGTTAGAATTGGTTTCCTTTATGTTATTTGTTTTTCTTCAAATTCAATTAGCTTCATTATTGTCATTTATTTCCAGCAATTTAGTTCAGTTTCCTTTCTATCACTTCCTTCCAGCAATTAAATTTCGATTCATTCTCATAACTTAGGGAATATCACCCTTTCGTAAATAAGAAGAGGATGACATGAACATAATGCATCTGTTGTGTATATAGAACTATCACCTCAAAGTTTGTACGAACCCTGGGTTGATAAAGTAAAGTAGGGCATTCCCTGGGAGTTGCAACACTCTTGGTGCAATACCAGGTTTCACCACTTTTTGGCGTCGTTGCTGGGGAGGTGTCTAGTAGATGTTTTGATTTTTCTTTTAGCATTATTTTCTGCTTTCCTTTCTTTTCATGTCATTTCAGAAATATTGAAAAAATACAAAAAGATCTTATTTCATGCCTCGTAGGACTAGGAATACCCAAAGACAAGTCTTACCTAAAACCCCCACATCACCTTCTGACCACACTTCACTCTTCTTCAATGGCAGTGAGATTGAACCCCCTCTAGGAGAGCCTGCTGAATATTTTGAGGATCCTATTGGGGAAGAATAATAAGACCTTGTTTCAACTAAGGGACCTACTTCACCTATCTTAACCACAACTGGGATCTGGAGAGCCTTTCCCATAAGAAAGGAAGATGGGGAAACTAAGATGAAAAACATTAGCCCCTTAGCTCTTCCACACATCCATGGACATACCTCTGAGGACCCTGACTCATTCATGTTTGAATTTGTTGTTGTTTTTAGGACTTATGACTACACCTCTAATGATCAGAAGTTGAAGCTATTCCCATCCACCCTTAAAGATGCAACCTTGTGCTGGTTCATGGGTCTGCCTGTGGACAACATCACTACCTGGGCACAAATGGAAGAGACCTTCAGCATGAAGTACAAATACTACTGTAGGTCCAAGGAAACTAAGGATGAGATATTTAGGATGACTCTAGGGCCTGATGAATCCCTAGAGGATTAAGAAGAGAGGTTTCAATTGAATTATAGGAGAGCCAACTGTACTCTTGATCCTGACTCACTTAAACTTGCACTTCTTCGAGGTATCAATGAAGAGATGATAGAAACCTTGAACATGTTATCAAGAGGAGATATCTACCAACAACCCTATGAAGCAAAAAAAAAATTCTTTCAGAACCATTCTAGGGCATTTACGAAGAAGGGCAGAGCTAGCCAGAGTACATCCAATACCCCTTCCTCTTCCACCTTCATAAAACATGAGATTGGAAACATGCTATAGGACTTCAAGAGTGACATATTGCACACCTTTTCTTTGCAAATGGACACAATGCAGGTCAAAAGGAAGCAAGAGGAAGCAGAGAGAGCCCTGGCCGTATTTTGTCCTAGATGTACCAGAAAGCACCCAAGAAATGAATGTCCACTAAATCTCATAGAGGTTCGCTTTGTCTGTGAAGAGAATCATGCCACAAACAAGTGTCCCTCCTTTCCTGGACTTAAAGTTGTATATCAAGGTGGGGAAACAATGCCATAGCAACTCTGTTTCATCAACCAAAGAAGGCCTCAAGGCACCCAGCCATATCAACAAGGTATGCAAGGTGCACATTACTCTTACTATTACAACAATCTGAGTGCACCCATGCAACCTTGGTACACCCCCACTCCTCCATCTTGGTCTACACATCCTACTTGGCCTTCCAACCCTTCATACCATCCTTAGCCAGATACCAACCATTTTAGCAGTATGTTCCACAACAACCTCAGCGGAGCAATCGATCCCAAGGTTGGAGGCCTCAACAAAATCAACTACCCGCTCTAATGCCTCCACCCCAACCTCAACCTCAGCTTACTCATGTTGCTCCACCTAGGTTACCTATACCTGCACATCCTAATGCAAACCCATACAATAGACAAACACAATAGGCTCCCAGTGGAGAAACATCCCATCCAGCCTATGTTGTGGAGATATAGGAGGTTAATATCAGGTCGGGTGTATACTCCTAGAAAACCATCCCCCATCTCCACCTGTAGAGGTTAAGGAGGAAAAGGAAGAAGATAACACTCAAATCCAATAACCTCTTTTTACCGAGCATTTGATCCACCCTAGTCAGCACACCCCAGAGGAGACTAAACTCCTGGGATAATTGGAAAATTTGTGTATAAAGATACCACTTCTCCAGGCCATTATGGATGTCCCTATCTACAATAGGCTCATCAAAGAAAAGTGCTTCAAGAAGCCTTGGAGAAGGAAGAGAGATACCCCCACCATCGATGTGGTAGGACAACTCTTTGACCTGATGCTGGTGAAGGTGATATTTCCAAAATATCTGGACCTTGGTAGTCTAGTTATTGATGTACATATAGATGGTGTTAGAGTCCCCAACACTTTGATTGATTTATGAGCTGCCATCATTATCATGACCAAGGAAACTATGTTGAAAATTAATCTCCAAGGGACTTTGAGGAAAGCCACAACAGTTTTGCAACTTGCAATTGAGTCCACAGTAACTCCGGAAGGAATTATTGAGGTTGTTATGGTTACCATTGACTCTAGGGAGTATCCTAAAGATTTCTTGGTACTGCAGACAAAAACCAAGTTTAATGGTTATCCTCTCATCTTAGGGAGTTCTTGGTTAGCCACTGCAGATGCTTATATTTGTTGTCGGGCCAAAAACATGACTATCAAAATGGGCCTTTCTCTAAACAGCTAGTGTTATACCCTCCAGCCCAGCCTTCCATTCATCATGATATCCCTATATGGTTGGAGGATGAAGAATATGAGTTATATAACACTGCCCCTATGTGTACCATAGATGCCATACCTAGAGGGGGGCAGCTTAATGAAGATGAACTCATCAACCATGCCATTCAAAACCAGTCTTCCACTAACACTCATCTCGAAACCCTAGTCAAAGGGTCTGAAAGCCAAGCTTGGATGGAATTGCACTTAGTTGAGACAACCTCTGAAACCACCAAGGCTATTGAGTTTGGCCCATCTAGGTCTCTAAAAATCAACCCAATCCTCTCGAATGAAGAAGAGAAGCAACTATGCCAGCTTTTGAAAGAAAATCTGGAAGAATTTTCTTGGGATTAGAAGGACATGAAAGGGGTGCATCCTTCAGTATTCAGGCATCACATTTACATCAAAGAAGGATGCAAGCTTGTGAGACAACCCCAAAGAAGGATGAACACAGTTGTTAACACTATAAAATCATACAGTAGAAGACGACATCAATTAATGTCGAGCCCAAGGATTTACATAACAGAAATACATTATGGAATCAAGAATCTCTAAGGTTTTTAGCAATTCAAGTTTGAAATAGTCATAAAGGCTCAAATGCACACTTTTTCCTTTGAAAAGAGCGCCTTCTTCGTGCACTGGAGCCCGATAAGAACCCATTCTTAGAAGTGGAAAAAAGTCACTTTCTGGGACCACAAGCAAGCAAAGGACAATTTCTCCTTAGGTGAAAGACGCCTAAGGATAGCTCGAGCATCTCCTTAGGCCTTGTGCGAGCACACAAAAGCATATTTCAGTCCACAATGGAATATTTCCCCTCCCTTAGGTCACCATCCACCATGTACCAAGGGAGGGAAGGAGGTTTGAAAGCTCACCTATATAAACCCTCAAAGAGATGAACAATGTGTGATCACAAAGTTATGCTGGCCAAAGTTGCCCAAGCAACACCAGTGTCTTATGTGAACCAAGGAGCAGAAGCTGAAGAAGAGGACTCGATTGTTGGCCACCCAACAATCTTAGCCCATTGCAGCAAAGAGAGAGAGTTAGACTGCGTCAAAAGGAAGAACTTGAAGGACAAACATCCTTGCATCGGGTCCTAGAGCCTCTGCCTAGGCCCTTTGGCAAGTGGATAAGATTTTTGTTTTCATTCCAAACATTCAATAAGAAGAAGGCCATCGAGCCGTTGTTTACCTTGTTACTGTTTGGAACTCTCTATATAGATTCTTTTTATGTTTTTAGTTTTAGTTTTTTAACAGAGCATACTTTAGTGTATTACTTCATTCAAGTACTATACTTATGAGTTCCCCCCAGATACTGCCTGTTACTTATGGTTTACAGAAAATACCACATTCTCTAAACGCGTGTGATTTCGTACACCCATGTGTCAAATCCACCACAACAGGATTGGTGACTCCACTAACGTCTTTCAAGTTTATGTGGTTGTGCCATTGTTTGCAGGAGACCCTTAGTCTATGCTGGAGTGGAGTTGATAGTCCTCTAATCCATCTTGTAGTCCCTAGACTCACTGAGGTGACAGACTAAAGAAGGCAAATCCTAATTATTTTCTACTTGTAGGAATTTTGCGCGCTGTTTTTTCACACAGACGCATAGTGCGCGCATTTAGAGGTGACCTGCGCATAGGAAGGCGCACCTGTCAAAGGGTTTTGCACACATTTTGCAGAGAGATTTTTTTCTCCCTATCTACTACATTTGTTCTGCTTGTAAGTGTGTTGGGTAGCCCCTAATGTATCTGCCGACACCTGTGTTGATACCCCATAGCTTCTGAAAACTGATTTTTGCTGCTTTTGTAGGCATTTAGTTAGTTTTCATTTAAGTTGGTTTTTTGCAAAAAGTGTTCACATAGTTTAAGTAGGGGGCGAATTAACCATTTCTTTCCAAAAAATTTGTGTTTTTTGCAAATTCTGGTATGCACACTTAGTTTAACTAGTCCAGGTAATTGGCTCATGACCACACATGCATAAGCTAGTGTAGAATTTTTTTAGTTAAAATTTCAATTTTTTCATTTAGGAAATTGCAGGACTACGATTGAATCGCAAGTTAGAGCAAGTAAGCTCTGTTGTCTTTACGCCATTGGGTGACCATAGAAAAGCATATTAAAACTCTACATTTGTGATTCACCATCTCCCTTTAGTCACTCACATATACTAGTTAGGAGGCTTTAGAAGTGGCACATTATCCGCAAATGATTTTTATTTGAGCAAGGAACAACATCACATAGTCTAACTAGGGGACTTTTGTAAAGGATCACTGATATCCATATGTTCGAATTATGAGATTTTTCACCATATGCTCACACACATTCACCCACTAAGAAAATAAAGCCACCTAAAAATAACTTAAACCAACTTACTAAACTCTCCCCACAGGGGCCACAAGAGAAATTATAGTTTAAGTTAGGATCAAGGGGGTAGGCATCCAATAAGCCGCCTTGATCATGCTTCACATTTGAAACATATAAGTTTCATTTTTAGGGAGCTTAAAATCCACCTATTAGCCCATGGAAAAGAAAACCCGAGCACGGTAGAGACCCGATTCAGAGGGGGTTACTCTTAGGCGCAGTGCGCGCAATATCAATTAGGGCTACCTGACCCGTCTGATACTTGGTAATGTTAGCTGATTACCATGAAGCCCAAGACTTGAATGCTCATGTGGGATGGTGGTTCTTAGTGGCCAAATCTAGGGCATCCTTTACCCTATAGGTGACGATGCAGGCAAGTGCCAGACTCTTTACCCTTACCTTGGTTGACTCTCTTCCACTGACTGGGGGCATCGCCAGTTCTTTCGGGACGTTGTGCCAGCACTCGCAAGAAATACTCTCAAGGCCCAGTTAATTTTGAGTGTGTGAGGAAATTATTAGGTATTCTAGGATTTTTGAGCATCACGCACAAACAAACAAAACCATTTTTTGCTTGATTAATCACATAGATTAAAATTAAAGGAAAAAATCATTTCTTTTTTGCTTTGTTTTATATATGTGGCCATAAATTTTTCGTGATCATAGACTCCATCCCCTCAAAAAAAAATTCAAAGAGCTAACCTGGACAACCCTCAAACGGTTCCAATAGAACCTTGTTGGTCTAGGTGTCTTTTGGACCTGCCCCCATTAACGGGAGGGGTTCCAGTTTTTTGCCCATTTAGGCATCAAAGACAGAATGTTGCCACAGTGGTTGGTTCCTCCTTTCTTGGAGCAACCTTAGTTGGAAACCCTAGTCAGTCTCCCAACACCACATCGCACATCACTCCCCCCTCATCCCCTAGGGGGCAAAAGAGTGCATCGCATACGAGAAGCCAGCTAAATTCACAACCAGGTACGTCATGGACTAACCCTCGTTCTAACCAGAACTTCATGTCTTCACACATTTCCATGGCATCAACCTCTCAGTCACCCTTCTTAGAGGCGTTAAATCTACCAGATTTAACCAAGCTCACTAATGACCCCATCGCACACGACCGCAATTGGCCTCCCATGCCCACGAAGCTCCCTTTAGACATACCAAAGTTTGAGGGCAAGCAAGCAGAAGACCTAGGGAATCATATAATGACATTTCACCTGTGGTGCTCATCGAATAGCATCATCGATGATACTATTTGATTGAGGGTGTTTCAATGCACTCTCATGAGAGTGGCCGTGAAATGGTATGTCGAGAAACCTCCTACCTCGCATAGAACCTTTAGTGCCCTCGCTACTGCATTCCTCACATACTTTAAATTACCCATTCACCATGATTCAGGAATGGAATTACTGACTCATTTCAAACAATCTCCCTCTACTCACATTTTTTAGCATCTCCAAGAGTGGAGACGGCATCATAGCTTATGCAAAGCTCAACTCGACGATCGAGTCCTTTTGGATTTATTTTTGAAAACTCTGATGGTGGAGATTTCAAAGGATGTGGTGCAACGTAACCCCACATATGAATAGGATGCAATCAATAAATCCTAATAGCTTGAACTGATTTATACATATACAATATCCTACCTAATGCCCCGTGCCTGCAATCTTATCAAGAATTTCTAGGCGTGTCGAACTCTGCAGACGGACTTATTGGGTCAATGACCCAAGGGTAACTAGGCAGCAGTGGTCAGAATCTCAGTTACACACATGGGTCTACCCAGGACATGTCACAACCCAAATTTCAAAGTCATCATATGCAGCAGCAAAATTTGACTAATAGGGCACTAGCGTATCACCAAGGAGGACCTTACCCTTTGGACGGGGGGACCCAGTCTGCAGGAAGATAAACTGATGGAAGAACTCCCCCCCAACGGCCAGGTGCAAATATGGGACAGCAGTATGCTCAGTCCCAGGCACATAACCCACCAACGCAAAACAATGCACAAGTGAATTTTGTGCAGCTGTCCAAAAATCAACCACAGCAATATGATCAGGAGAATTACCCTACTAACATGGTCAAATGAAAGGTAAAAAACAAACCCAAAGGGAACCCTGGACAGTGGGGCAGCAACCCACAACGCCCACTACGACCTTAGCTTGGAGATAACTTCAACCGGAGCCAAAACCAGGAGCCAAGCAATGCTAAAAAACAAAGCAAAAGGCCACCTCTACAAACAAACCATTCTTGTTCAATATGTGGTGAGTATGGGCACTATACTCAACACTATCCCAAACTCCCTGAGCTTAAAAAGCTTCAAAGTAACTGAGGACAAGGAGGATCTTCCCAAACAACTGCAATTATGCAAGAACCCTTCCCCCATCAAGGAACGGTTAGCACTCAACAGAAAAACCCCAACGATTCCGAGAAAAGAAACCATGAAATTTACATGGCTGGGGAAGAAATGTTTTTCCCAACTCGGAGTCATAGTTACGACACCCCACCAAACACCAGTATGTCAAGGGATAGTACGAGCACATCAAATACACCTTTGACCATTCCAAAGATTCCTTTGGAACCATTGCCAAAAATGGTTAAAGGGCCTAATAGGTGAGCAGCTAACTACTCCAAAGTAGCCCATAATTACAGCATCGTAGATGATTTAGCCCAATCACCTGCTACTATGTCTGCTTTGGAGGTACTGCAGTCGTGCCCGAAGCAGTGGAAATCCCTACTTTCCGCCTTAGGCGTCGTTGACCCTGTCGACACGTGCATGATGGCTTTTGATTTAGACAAAGCCACCCCTAGGCTTCCCTCCATGGTCGCCTTCTAGATACCATTATCGATACAGAATATCACTATTCATCGATGTGTCATTGATGAGGGTGCATCCATATGCATCATGTTAAAGAATGTATGGCATAAGTTAGGAGCCCCAGAACTCAAACCTTCCGTCATCGCACTCAGGGCATACGACGGTCGGCCTTTGACCCTGGTTGGTCTCTTCCAAAATGTACCAGTCTGCTTAGCCGGAAAAACGGTCTACATAGACATCGAAGTCTTGGATGCTCACTTGGATTACAACATACTCCTTGGGCGGAGTTACATGGATGCCATGTCTGCCATAACATCCTCCGTTTTACGCATCATGATGTTCCCCCATGAGGATCGAATCATTACAGTAGACCAGCTGACGCACACTGAAAATCATCTCTTGACCAATACGGATATGTTTCTACCTTATGTAGACACAGCCACAGATGGTCTTTTACGGTATCAAGAATATGGCCCTGGCCAGTTCAAACCGTTGTTCGTCCTACGATCATTCCTAGGAGATCCTCCTATTATCCCTGAGGTATCACCCGGTGCCACAACAGCCTCGGTATGCATGATGTCCACATAAATCACCAAGGTTAGTCAGGACATAGACTCAAGCAGTAACGACAATGAGGCATCAACTACTGTAGCCTCCCTAGTCTATGCTGCCTCCCAAACTCCTTTCCTATACCCACCTCTTGGATTCACCTCCCAGCAAGTCTTGGCAACACTGCTGCTACCCAACATATCATTGGCATTCCCAGTGTGGTACCTCGTTCCCCCTCCAGGAATGCCAGCTACCAACATTACTACATTTGGGTTACAGCCCCTCGGTCTCAAGGGGCCCCAACCTACCAAAGTAGTAGTCGAAACCGCCCCCACAAGGGAAATCCCCGCTGCAAAACTGACAACCACGATAAAGAAAATTGCCAAGAAAGGAAAGAAAATGGTGACCCCCACCATACAGCAGGAGTCATTAGCTTGTGCTATATGTGATGTCACTGGACACCCTACTCACATATGCTCGGAGTTGAATGAATTAAAACCACTCCTCAGTTGTGAGGCGAGCACCTCAATACGACATTCCCATAAAAAGGAACTTGCCACCAAAAGTACAGGTAAACCACTACGTACCAATCACACATGTGCCCTCTGCGACACCTATGGGCACTATACCCACGATTTTCTAGAAATACCACAGTATTGGGATGCCTTGCATGCGATTGAGCGATCCTATCAAGAGGATCCCTCCACCCAGTATATTAATGACGAGCCATGCTCCATCTTGTACTTACAAGAGGAGCACCAATATGTAGAGCACCCCCCAGTAATGCCCATTACACATTGCACGCTATGCGATGAACGTGGCCACTACCTCGAAGAGTGTGCTACATTGGAACTCATTCACAGATGGTATCCAATCGAAAGGGTCTACTACGTGGGACTACGGGCAACACAATTCACATGCCGGTTATGCGCCGACAATCACTTAGTGGAGGATTGTCACTACATACCTCGCTTTTGACTGGCCCTGGCTAGTCTCCACTTAGCCATAGTTCGTCTCTCCCAAGAAGACGATATGGATTCCAAATCTATCGGTAGCTCCATGATCCAAGCAGAGGAGATGAGCGGGTCTATCATGTTCTTGTCAGCCGAAGAATGGCCCAGCAGGGAACCCATAGTTACTGCCACAGGCACTTCATGAAAGCCACCCGCATGCACATTCTGCAAGCAGATAGACCATATATTAGTCCATTGCCCTGACTTAGTACCATTACAACGATGGTACCCCGCCCGGCCTCAAACCACGCACCGTGAGAGACCCATATCACGGACATTTTTCCTGATATGTTAGGGTGATCATTATGACCGAAATTTTACCTATGTCTCACGACTCCGTCCCACTATCGACATGATTAATGCTGTATAAAAAAGGATAAGTGACCTCCAAGAATGGCATAAAAGATACATCATCGACCCAATGACATCCCCACCACCACGATGGTGTTATAACCCTGCTAAGACCATACACCAATCACGTAAAATCTAGGCACAGCCTAGGATAACATGCGGCCTATGTGATCTAAACGATCACCAAATCAACCAATGCAGAGAACTCAAACCCCTTGCAAATAGTCTCTGCATAATCGCGTCTCTCCCTCAAAAGCCTCTCTCTAATCAAGAGAAGATCAAACATACTTACAGTTGAATTTGCTCACACTTTCATCATACATTTAAGTGCATGCATCTCCCCAAACTGAGAGTAGCTAGAGCAGCATTAAGTCAGCCACCCACCAAAAAGGGAGGTAAGTTCCAACCCAAGACGCAAAAATGGAAACAAAATATGCCTTGGTCTGCAACAAACCCTTTCCAAGCGTCCACATCAAGAACTTCAAGTAGTGTATATTCTCACACTATCTACTCTATTAGCAAGGTGATGCCTTGCACCATTTGCACCATTCATAACCACGCACTAGAGGGATGTCTGTTGCTACAAACATTCAGACATCTATGTGATAAAATTAACTTCCATCTACTAGGAATTGAGTATCCTAGCGGGAAGGCCAACTATCGGCTAACTCAGGACTCCATGGCAGAGATCCTTCCCCCGCAGCATGCCAGCGACACAATTCATCACATACGACTTGTGTCATCGCATGCCCAAAATAGGATTTCAATAAACTCCCCATCACAAGAATTCAGCTTTATTCCTGTCACAAAAAACCAAGGCACCTTCTGCCCTTGCATCGATTTCCACGAGATCCCAAACTTGCATGCAGCCATCAAACTCCTTGATGAAACCCAACCTCTAGAACAATGCCTAATACAACTAGAGTTAGGTGATGAAAATAGGCACCAATCACTACAACACAATGAGACCCATAAGAAAAGGGTAAAAGCATCATTCGATCGCCACATCAACCCTCTCTCATTTATTGAAGGAGAGCTATTCCTTTGCTATGATGTCGCAAAAGAAGCCTTAGGGCTAGGAAAGTTCGAAACCCTGTGGAAAGGGCCCTATATCATCAAACATTGCCTCCGGCAGGGGGCATACATCTTGATAGAACCGGATGGGACCTACCTAGCTAACCCCGTCAACGACCTTTACCTCAAGAAATTATACCCATAAGGGCCCCAGAAGCCCTTATCCCCTAGAGTTAGAATAGACAAAAGTCCCAATACCAAAAAATTTTTGACCTAAAAAGCCTAAAACGCGCTCAAAATATCACCATGGATCACCACCTTGAACCCTATTTCAGATTTTCTGATGGAGCATCGCGATGGTCTCAAAACTTAGCTACAGTTGCCTGGGTCATCTACTACCCTGACTGATCACCACTATGTTCAAACGGCGTGTGCATCGGATCTGCAACCAACAATCAGGCAGAATATGATGTCGTTATTAGACTTATGTGCGAATCCCTCCAATAGGGCATCCACCATATGCATGTCTACCTTGATTCGCAGTTATTAGTCTCACAGTTAAACCAAACATTTGAAACCAGGGATGCAAACCTATTTAGAAAATATTTGCGTGCCAGAGGATTAAGCAGACAATTTGATTATATTACATTCTCACATGTATCAAGGAATCAAAACCAAACAGTTGATCCCATAGCTAACAATATCCTAGACTGGAATGCATTGCGAGCAAACCACCATACATAAAAAGCCAAAAACATGATATCCATCAGCATAACACAAAATGCATAAACCGAAATAGACACCACACCATGTAGAGCCACAAAAAATATCTCTCATACATGTATCAAAAAATATGTGTATCATAGTACAAAAATAGTATCACTAGCCCATTGGCTAGCCCAAAAATACAGAGGTCATCAAAAAATAAGGGAATCATCCTCATAATGGGTGCTTTCCCTTTGTACAAATATACTCTAGGGGGGTGCCCCCTCAAGAGGAGCACCTAGGCCCACCACTGCTCCTGGTGCCACCACCAGAGCTGTTGTCACCACTGCGATAGCTACCCATCGGAGAGTAGGCTGGTAGTCCCTCTCATGGGCCATCACTGTCTCTAGCCATATCTCCTCGAAGTCATCCATAAGACCTCGAGCAGGAATTCCATGGGTCAAATGGTCCACTCGACCCTGGAAGTCCTCTAGTGCCTCTACCTGAGCTATAAGTGCTACAATGCATGCCTCAGCTGCATCTGCATTAGATCTCTCTACCTCATCTGCACCTGTGCTGCTACCCTCACCAGAAGGACCATCACCATCCCCACCTGGTCCACTGGCACCACCTCCCCGACCACCAGGCAGTCGTGGTAGAGGGTTGTGACCCACCAGACGGGCCACAGGACGTCCCACCTCGCCAACATATGCACGAGTAACTAAAAGAATGTTAGTGTCAATGAAAAACACTCAAGAACACAAAAAATCAAGTAAATGCAAAAATATAACACATACCTGCGGGACCCTAAACATAACCAAAAGAGAGACCAATATCTGGATCACCCTGAAAGTGCATCCCTGCGTAAGGGTATGGAAAAAAAAAACTGCGAATTGGCCTTAGACCAGGCCTCCATCATGTCATTCCAATAATGACCCACTCTGCCACCACCACCGCGTGACATCACTGGAGCCCACCTCCTCATGTGTGGCTCCCTCGGCCCCCTGATAGGCACAGGCACTACGGGCCTCAGCAGCACGACCCTCTCGTACATAATGCTGCACAAAATGCTGTTGTACGCAAATGAATTGGATCCACGCTAGTCCCGGTTCAGTTGGGACACCATACCATCAAAGAAGAAACAAGAAAAATCAAAGAAATGCCCGTTCCTCAAATGGCGTAAAACTGCCAGTTGTGGGCCTGATGCCTGATGAGGCGCAAACGACCCCGCCAGTCGCACAATAAAGGCTAGAGCACACCGCTCGGCCACATCTGTCACTGAGGCAATATTGATGCACCCCTCAGTAAGAGGCACACCACCACAATGCCTCCGCCGAAACTTGTCCATGTTCACCCGTCCAGTAGGAAGTGGATACCTCAACGCCTCTCCCTGAGGCAGTAATCTAGTCACAAAGTAAATATCCATCTCCAGACAGATAATCAAGTTCGTCCCCTTCAAGACAAACATGTTGCGCCTCCTGCACCAATGCCGAATGATGTAACATAACAATCGGTCCTGTGACCGAAGGAACTCATTCTCAGCAAATTTCAGGAGGCCCCATGTGGCCAACTGATGACGCGCCCCAGCATTAGCAGCTAGAGCAGTCTGAATCTTGGGCCAATCTCGCTCTCTCCACACTAACCTGCCAAGAAACAGGCACCCATCCGTACAAAGGAGAAAAATCATTAAGGACAGCAAAAAACCCAAGTTTTTTCAAAAACATTGCCCTTGCACGCTTGTCTCTTATACAGGTGCACCCTTGCCCGCTTGTTTGATTCACAGGCATGCCCTTGCACACAAAAAGGTAAGAAAACCGAGCTCCCACGTAGCTGTACCTGAGACATGAGTGCAAGGGGGGCGCCTATTTGCATAGATCGCATGCACAATCTAGGGAAAAAATCCCCTTTAAGGCCGTACAAAGCTAATTTGTACAGCCCAGACGTCACCAAATTGAAAAAATTAAAATGCAGGATGTCATGAGAGTTACCTCGGCATAGTATTGCTAATCCCCAGTACACAGGCTGACCGCACCAGCAAGAAAGTCTCTTATATAACCTCTGATCTCCCAAAAATTATCAAGTACAAATGAATAGGATTAGGGCCATAATCCCTTATTTATCGCCCTTTTCAGAACTTCAGAGGCCCATAACATGAGATCAAAAGGTCCACTTGGAAAATCGTAAGTTGCACCATCATCAGTATACCATGATGAACGAAAGCAATGCCCCACATTTTCTTTACAAAGAAATATTTTTTCAAGCGCCGGTAAGTATGCACCCTCTCATCTTCCTTTCCAAGATTCATGTTTTTCAAAAAATTTGAATGAAAAGAAGATGCTTTCAGTTGAGGTAGTTGTTTTTGTAGGATGAACCCGCAAACCATTCACAACACCGACCATTGAAAGTTCTGGAGCAGGTATCATTCTACCCTCAACATGATAGAGTCCCATAAAAATTTGCATATCTTGACATCATTTTTCCATTAGAAATAAACCATAGGGTCCTCATACCCAACCACATTTATCATCACCTCACCCTGCATATGATAAATGTCTATGATGGTCAGTAGAGCCTCCCCTCCATGGCGATCGTCATCTCAAGTAGACCACACATCACTCCACAAGTGATGCCATGGCCATACCATTTTAGTCTGGGAAGCACCTCATGCCCATCCAGATAGCATGCATAAGGTCAAGTTCACCATTCAAACTCAACCCCCTTCCTGGATGACCAAGTTGTACAATCAGAATGAAAGTACACCTCTGTGCACCGCATTTGGCCCACCATACCTCCATCAGCATTAACCCATCTGCGACATCTTTTGCTTCATCAACCCCACACATGAGACTAACCAATGGGACCCCTACCCCCATAAAAACACCGTCCTCATGCCATCAAGTGAGTGACCCTCTTTCATGTTTTGGGGTACCCGTCTCTTTATTTTGTACAAACCATACCCCATTTTTTTATTCTTTTGGTAAGTGTACAAAGATCACAAACAATGCCCTTCGCCTCTTTGCCCTCATATTGCACATTTCCTCCCATGGCAGCAGTCCCCCATCTCCCTTGGTCGAAGTATTTCATAACCCCCATGCATGCACCATTACGACAATCATAGCCGGTTCATACCTGCCCTGGAAGTCCTACCGACTCCAGGGATTTTTCCCTTCAAGAAATACCTATGACTACCACCAAGCTACTCAAATATACTTCAACCTCGGGCCACTGAATCCCCATCATCCATTTTTAGCCACCGCTCACCAACATGCCTATGTTAAACGCATTATGGTTCGGTTAGGGCTTCCTTTTTGTCAACATCAACACCTCTTTTCGAAAAAGGAAGCGATACCTTGGATGACCCCTCCCCATGCAAAGGGGTATCCTAGAGTGGCACTATGGGAGACATAATTGTCCATAGATGTCATCTATCCTCTTGAAATTCGACTACAGAAAAAGCTTTCATGTCACAGTGTTATTTTACCTTACAACCATTGCACTTTGATCAAGATCTGTCAAAGACCCGTGCCTTGATAAGCGTCTCCTACAACAATGCTTACATGGGAAGGTCCTAGCAAGTAAATATGCGTACATTGCGTAGTGATACGCCATACCAAGATTACACATATGGGTACCACATTCCACCTATCATCAAAGAAAAACACCCCTGAGGGCGTCAACAGTCGTCATCAACAACCACCAACATCACTACCACAGTAGTGGTACAAACAACATATGTATCTGTCAATTTTGTTTAACTAGCCATAACATCACGAGCATAGGGCATGCTCGCCTCATTGAAATTTTGCAAATATGTTGTATATTTTGTCTGCTTACAAGGGGTCCCTTAGGCCATGGTTATCTCAGAAACGGTGCAAGATTTTGTCCTTCTACATGCAAGCCTTGCTCTCTCTCTCTCTCTTGCTGCGTACGATACAGAAAAGAAACTATAATGTATTTCGGCTATACAATTCTTCCTAGACCTCACACATTAGGGGGAAACCGTTAACACTGGAAAATCATACAGTAGAATATGACATCAATTAATGTCGAGCCCAAGGATTTACAGAACAGGAATACATTATGGAATCAAGAATCTCTAAGGTTTTGAGAAATTCAAGTTTAAACTAGTCATAAATGCTCGAATGCGTGCTTTTTCCTTCTAAAAGAGAACCTTATGCATGCACTGGAGCTCGATAAGCGTGCATTCCTGGAAGTGGTAAAAACTCACTTTTAGAGACCACAAGCAAGAAAAGGATAGTTTCTCCTTATGTGAAAGCCACCTAAGGACAACACCAATGCCTCCTTAGGCCTTGTGTGAGCACACAAAAGCATATTTCAACCCACAATGGAATATTGCCCCTCCCTTGGGTCACCATGCACCATGTACCAAGGGAGGGAAGGAGGTTTGAAAGCTCACCTATATAAACCCTCAAAAATATGAACAATGTGTGATCACAAAGTTATGCTGTCCAAAGTTGCCCAAGCAACACCAGTGTCTTGTGTGAACCAAGGAGCAGAAGTTGAAGAGGAGGACTTGATTGTTGGCCACCTAACAATCTTAGCCCATTGCAGCAAAGAGAGAGAGAGTTAGACTGCGTCAAAAGGCAGAAATTGAATGATAAACATCCTTGCATTGGGTCCTAGAGCCTCTTCCTAGGCCCTTTCGCAAGTGGGTAAGATTTTTTTTTTCATTCCAAACATTCAATAAGAAGAAGGCCATCGAGCCGTTGTTTACCTTGTTACTGTTTGGAACTCTCTATATAGTTTCTTTTTGTGTTTTTAGTTTTAGTTTTTTAACAGAGCATACTTTAGTGTATTACTTCATTCAAGTTCTATAATTCTGAGCTCCCCTCAGATACTGCCTGTTACTTATGGTTTACAGAAAAGACCACATTCTCTAAACGCGTGCGATTTTGTACACCCATGTGTCAAATCCACCACAACACCGGCTCTGAAAAACATTGTCAAAGAAGAGCTGCAGAAACTATTGGATGTAGGGTTCATATATCCTATATCTGATAGTGAGTGGGTATCTCCTCTTGTCCTAGTCTCAAAGAAGAATGGGAAGTGGCGAATTTGTGCTGATTATCAAGAACCTCACAAAATCACCAAGAAATACCATTTCCCTTTGCCCTTTATAGACCAAGTCTTGGATGGCCTTGCAGGGAATAAATTAATTTCCTTCTTAGATGGGTTCAGTGGGTACAATTAGACTCAAATAAGCCTTGAAGACTAGGATAAGACCACTTTCACCTACCCTTGTGTTACCTTTGCTTATAGAGTCCTGCCCTTTGGGTTATGCAATGCCCCAACTACCTTCCAAAGAGCTGTCTTGAGCATATTTTCTGAGTTAATCCATGACTTTGTCAAAATTTACATGGATGATTTAACACCATGTGGGGATGACTTCCGAGAAGCTCTCTAAAATTTGGGTAAATTAATAAGGAGGTGCATTGAGATGCAACTCTCCTTGAGCCCAGAAAAATGTGAATTCCTAAAGAAAGAAGGGGTTGTGTTAGGACACTCCATATCCCAAGTAGGAATAAAAGTAGGTCGGAACAAAATCACTATCATCAAAAGGTTACATTCTCCTCAAAAGTAGAAATATGTTAGGATTTTCTTAGGCTTAGCTGGTTACTATAGAAGGTTCATCAAATATTTCAGCAAGATGGCTTCGCCATTATTTGGGTTATTGGCCAAAGATTCTGAGTTTATTTGGTTCCGTCCTTGTTAAGAGGCTATCGAGCTCATTTAGAAATAGTTTAATACCACCCCCATCCTCCGAGGTCCAAATTGGACTCTACCTTTCCACATCCACATTGATGCATCTGACAAATCTGTAGGGGCAGCATTAGGACAATTAGAGGACAATATCCCTAATGCTATTGATTTCATCAACAAAAATTTTTCTAAAGCTGAGTGAAGCGAACAATGTTCCTTTTCGAGTTAGATACTCCATAACACTTGGAATATGAAAATATCCAAGAGGATACAAATATTCTTATATAAAAGGTATGAAGAATGAATCGATTGAATGTTACAAATGAGGCCTGCTTATATACCTAGACATGTGCCTCTTCACGAAAGGTCATGTCTCATCGGACATGCCCTTTCAACCTAATTACTAATTAAATAATTAATCATTATTTATATTATTTCATTCATTACTTTGCCTTCCTCTTCAAAAATAGTTTTCCTCAAATCTTGTTGATGAAAGGCCTTGATTTCTTTTCCTGCTACGAATTTCTTTTCGTCTCAGGGCAATCATCCTTATCGATACAAGTTGATATCATCCTCTAAGTGACAAACAAAACTATCGCACTGAGAATGGATCGGACCATCCTAAATCAATCTTCTGTGGAATCTTACAACAAATTGAAACTTGTGATAATTTATCTCTTGACAGGATTACACTGGCATTAGTATTCCTTGAAACATCAGCTTGTTGTTTCTATTCTAAATACATATCTTGGTCGAGCTATTTGCTCCCATGATTTGGATGTCGATAGGGAAATTTTTCGGTTTGATTTTCCCTTATCTTGTTTATGTCATCTCCTTGATTTATTTGAAGTACCTAATTTCCTTTATCTATGGATGTTGAAAGGTTAATTTCTAGATCTTCACTTGAACCTTTTGTTGTTAGAATTGCAACTTTTGAGTACATATTTACTTCATATAGTTTGTCCTTTTCTTGAGTTGGGATATTGACTAGATTAGGGTTTGGATTTTTTTCTTCAACATGGACTAAAGACTTTGATACTTATTCTTGAGTAAGTTTTTCTAACTTGACATTAAGTAGCTTCTTGTCACTTTTGAGCTTCTTTGTTTTCGTAACAAGGTTTTGATTGTGATTCCTTAAACACAAAAGCTCTTCATTTTTTGAATTGTTGACTTTATCCTTAGTATTCTTCTCTTTATCTGTTAAACTTTTTATTTGTTCTAATAATTTTTTATTAAGGTTCTTTAGACGTAAATTTTCCTCTTCTTCTTCTCATAAGTGTTTCTTGAGTTTCTTCTTTGTGACCTTAGTATTTTGACTTGTCCAATTAATTTTTCAACATTTTCCTTGAGGCAAGAAATTTCTTTGTCCTTTTCCATTACTGGTTTGTAATGTGTATCTGCAAGATCTTCTTATTCTTGTGGTAGCACTTTCTTGTTTTGCTGAAATTCAGCTATTATGTCTTTCTTTTAATATTTCAACTAAAATTTCTCGATACATGGGGCTACATCGTTTTGTAGAGGTGATGAGGGTTTTTTATCATGTAATGTGGATTCTATATTATGTTGGAATTTCTGGTATCCTAGTATATTGAATTGACTGTCCTTGATGGAAACTCTCTGACAAAGGATGCAGACTGTATAAAGAACTCTGAAAACCATCAGCAGTTCTATACAAGTACAATATACGACTAAATGTGAATTGAACGAAGCTCTCTATTTAATGAGAAAATCGAAGTAAGTAAGGACGATTTAAATCATGCGTGAAGATTTTCTTGAATAAGTTCGGTGTATGTATGCATCCTGATGGAGGATAAAGGAAATCCTGTATATGATTGAGTTCTGATGATACTTTGATGGGTGGAGAATACCGAGAGTATTTGGGTATTGATTGGTTCAATTCTCGTACAAAATGCCCTAAAATTCTGTGTGAAGTCATGTTAGGAGAGTGAGCCACGAATGTGCTCTGTGTGTGTAGGGCACATAAGCTCTATTAGTCAAAGTAATAGTGTGTTCTACATGTGTTAGACAATACAAAGAAAGGTGTCCCTGTCGAATGAAAAAGAACCAAGTCGAATAGTCCATAAGGTTTTCATCGGAGCTGTATAACAGTATTATGGTTATATGAACTGATAACATGGAGGAAGAAAAATTAAAACAAAGTTATGCTTTTGGGGAGAAACATAGCAATGATGGAATAAAGACGGATGGAACCTTGAGCGAAGGAGAGGAACCATGAGCGGAATAAACAGTGAAGGGGGTTTCTAGTTTTCATTGCACCACTCTCGATGGGCAAGCGGTATTCAAGAGGTTGGGAGTGATTCCATAGAATGAGCGACATGCGTCCCTGAAAGTATTTACAAAACCTCCATCATTGTGCGCCATCGCACGTTAACGTTCGACCAAGGATGTCGCGTGATATTGTTGAGCACCGTCAATCTGGAGGGAAGCCATCGGACGGTGGTTGTATGAGGAAGATACGCGAAGGTTAACCAACGTACGGTGACCATCGTACGTTATTTTTCATGCATCTTCAACGAGCGATATCTGTTCGATCAAATAAGACAGCGCGACGCAATAACAACCATCAAATGGAGACGACCATTAACGTTGGGGCCCATACGCATGTATTGAGGTTTGCGGGTTTAAACCAAAGTATTATGTCATGTATTAAGGGTGTGGGACCCGATTTCCCTTCACATTATTGGTTCAATATATGTTGTTGTGTTATGCCGAGATCTTAACCCCCAAGTCGAAGATTAAATTTTATTGAAGGGCCCGAAAGGTTATATGGATATATATTACTGTTGGGTTTTTATATAAGACAGCGGCACGTTAATGTTTGTAACAACTAAAGGGGGAATTGGATTAATATCTCAATCTCAGATTGAGATATTAAAAATCCATAGATTAACTAATTTCCAGATGAAGAAAATAAAACAATGAAAAGTTGTTTGGGGCTTGGGTAGACCTCGTTGGATTACCTATTTTGATCCCATCTAGGAATACCATTAGGGGTTGAGTGGTTTTTACTCATGGTATTGATAAAGGCTAAACTATATAAGGAGAAGAGGATCATAATACAAAGTGTGGATGTGGAAGGGTTGTTAATAAATAAATCTCTTTAAGAGATATATGCATATATGATGCACCTATGGATATGATCTAGAAATGATGAATCTCTACGATGATCCACAAAAGAAATGATGAAGACCTGATGGAAGTATGATGGAGAAATTTAAGAAATCAGGTGGATCTTAGGGTTGAAGCCTTCTGTATGAAAGTGGAAGTATCCTGCTAGTAGAAGCTGGTGTTAAAATCAAGGGGTTGGAGCTCCCTTCCAGTAGTGGCTGGAGAATAAGAGAAGGTTGTAGCCTTCTGCAGGTGGGTGCCTGCGTGCTGGTATGATTCTATGCCAATACAAAATTGTAAGAAGTTTTCTTTATAATAAATATTGAAGAGAGAGACGACAACAGCGGTGGTTTTCTCCCGAATTGGGTTTCCACCTTAAATACTAGTGTTCATGTGTGTTGCTTATGTGTAATGGTTTATTCTGTTATTACTGCACATGCTTACTACTAACTAAACATATGATGAATGAATGATGCAATGATCTAAGTAAAGAATTAAACGTATAATAAGATCTCTGGAAAAATGCAAGTTTTCTTAAGGATATCCACATTTTGGGTTCAATAAAGTAGCATATGGGTTTAAGAGAAAAAAAAAAAGTGAAAAGTTTTCAGTCAGCTCTAAATACTGATTCATGCCCCCTCTCAGTATTTTTCCCAACAATTGGTATCAGAGCAGGTCCTTCTGAAAAAGCTTAGCTGCTAGAAGGAAGATCAATCAATATGAGTAATCAAGATGGAACAACATCTATCAGGCCTCCGCTCTTCAACGGAAACAATTTAATCTTCTGGAAAACAAGGATGAGATTCTATCTTCAGTCTCTGGGAGCAGATGTATGGGCTATTTTTGAAGGAGGATATCAATATCCAGTCGCAGTACCAACAGATGCAACTGAAAGAAAGAATTACGAAACAAATGCAAAAGCGGTCAATGCTCTATTGGGAAGTCTAACTGAATCAGAATTTTTCAAAGTCATGCAGCTGAATACAACAAAGGAAATATGGGACAAAATCATTCTAAGTTATGAAGGTGATGCAAAGGTAAAAAGTGCTAAACTCCAAACTCTCAGAATTCAATATGAGAATCTAAAAATTCATAATGAGGAGAGCATTGCCAATTTCTTTTTACATCTTGATGATATTGTAAATCGTATGAGAAATCTTAGAGAAACAATAACCAAATATACTTTGGTTGAGAAAGTTTTAAGATCACTAACGACAAAATTTCAGTCAAAAGTTTCTTCTCTTGAAGAAAAATAGGATCTTCAAAATCTTACTGTGGTGCAACTTCATGGCATACTAACTGCATATGAAATGAGAAGAGGAGGACCATCTGAAGTCAAAGAAGTCGTCTTTAGAGCTTCTACAAAAGGGAAATAAGTACAAGAAATAGAAGGATCATTGTATATCTCAGAATAAGATGAGGTAAATTTTGTAAAGAAACTCCAACTTGGTACAGGATGGTTTAGAGGTAAGCTTCCTTTCAAATGTTTTGCTTGTGGAAGAGTTGGTCATTATGCTGCTAAGTGTCCTCACAAAGAAACACATGAAAAAGGAAAGGAAGTAGCAAGAAGGAATAAGAACCAGTTTAGCACTAGAAAAAGTTACTATACTCATGAAGACATTGATGGGTTATCTGACAGTGAGGAAGAATGTAAACCAGATCTTAGACTTCTCATGGCATTTGAAAAAGAATCTAGAGAAGAAAAAGATACTTTTATGGATGCTTTAGAGGACAATGATTTTCTTGATGAATTCAATCAACTCAAAATATGCTTAGAAGAAAGTAAAAGATGCTTAGAAGAAAGTAAAATATCCATAGAAACTCTAAAAAATCAGCTTGAAGAAAAGGAGAAACACAATGAGAAATTAGAATGTGAAATAGTAAGTCTAAGAAAAGAAATTAAGAAAGTGAAGACTTTGAATCTTAGATTTGCTAAAGGATCTGAAACCTTAGATGAGATTATCAAGGTACAACGTTCTCCTTTTATAAAGACAGGTCTTGGATATATTCAAAGAACACTAACAAGAATACCTTTCAAAGAAACGCCAACCAACAGGTTAATTCAAGTAGAAGATTTCATGATCGCAGAAATTTCTTCTTCAATGGACAATGTTTCTCATGTCACAATTTTGGTCATAAAGTTGTTCAATGTGTTGCATATAAAACCATTATGACAAGAGAAGCAAGAAATAAAAGGATGGATATTCGAACAAAAAGAATACCTATATCAACTTTTCTCCTCTTCAAAATGAAGTTGAATGTGCTTATTGAAATAACTTTGGCCATGAAGAATCTGAATGTAGGAGCAAAATCCAGCCAAAAGAGAAATTTCCTTCAAGCTCCAAAGTGTGGAAAAAGAAGGAATTACAGGTTGAAAATTGTGGCATAGCTTTGCTTGCAGAAGGTGAAGAAAATCAATGGTACATTGATAGTGGATGCTCTAAACACATGACAGGTGACAAAAACAAACTTCTTGCATATAGTGCTCTAGAAAAGGAGAAGAATGTTACATTTGGAAATGATACTCCTGCTGTTATTAAGGGAAAAGGGTTTGTTTTTCTAAAAGAAAAGGTGAAAGCTAATAATGTCATGTATGTGGATGGATTAAAGCATAACCTGTTAAGTGTAATTCAAATGTGTGATCAAGGAACTGGATTTGTCTTTAGTTCAAAAGAATGTGTGGTACGTGATCTTGATACAGGTAAAACAATTATAAAAGGAAACAAAACTCCAAGCAATCTGTATGTATTGAAGAACTGCAAAGAACAATGTTACTTGAGTAAATCTTCAGAAAACTGGCTATGGCATAGAAGGTTGGGGCATCTGAGCTTCTCTCAAATCAACAAATCAAGCAGACTTAAAGCTGTTCGTGATCTTCCCAATATTACTCTACTTGAAAGTATCATATGCAAATCTTGCCAATTCAGTAACCAAACCAGAGTGCAATTTAATGCCAAGGAAGGATCATCAAGTAAGCCTCTTGAACTCATTCATACTGACATATGTGGACCTATGAGGAAAAAGTCACCACGTGGTGAATAATACTATATCTTATTTATTGATGATTTCTCTAGAATGTGTTGGATTGGGTTGATTAAACACAAAGATGAAGCATTTGAGAAATTTCAAATCTTCAAAGCACTGGTTGAAAATGAATTAGATCTAAAAATCAAGTGTCTTAGATCTGATCGAGGAGGAGAATATACATCAGATGAATTCCTTGAATTTTGTGAACAACATGGTATAAACAGATAGTTTTCGGTAGCAGGTACTCCACAACAAAATGGAGTAGCAGAAAGAATGAATAGAACATTTCAACAAATGGCTAGAGCTATGCTTGATGATTCCGGAACACCTGACACATTTTGGGGAGAAGCAGCACATACAACGGTAAATATTCTTAACAAGGCACATGTTCGTGTAAATAGTGATAAAACTCCATATGAACTATGGTATGGTAATCCTCCCACTGTGAAGCATTTTAGAGTTTTTGGAAGAAAATGCTTTATCAAAAATAATGATGAAAAGCTTGGCAAGTTTGAACCCAGAGCAGATGAAGGAATACTTCTTGGTTACTCCTCTAGAAGTAGAGCATATAAATGTTACAACAAAAGACTTCAGAAGATTGTTGAATGTATTGATGTTGTTATTGATGAGTCTTTTGTAGCTCCAAAAGAAGAAAAACAAACAACAGAAGGCGATGATGACATATATCCTTCTACATCAAATGGGAATGATGTAGACAGTGAACCTAATGAAGAATCCGAAGATGATTTATCTGAAAAGGCTCCATCAAGATATGTTCAAAATAATCATCCAGAATCTCAAATTTTGGGAGAAAAGGGATCAGGTGTACAAACAAGAAGGACTCTTGTAGGATCTTCTAGCTATCTGGCATTTCTATCCACTATTGAACCACACAATGTCAATCAAGCTAGCAAAGATGAATGTTGGGTTCAAGCCATGAATGAAGAGCTTGATCAAATTGAAAATAATCACACTTGGGAATTAGTACCAAGACCTCATAACAAAAATGTCATTGGAACTAAATGGATATTCAAAAACAAGTTAAATGAGAATGGGGATGTTGTAAGAAACAAAGCTAGACTTGTTTGCAAGGGGTATACTCAACAAGAAGGTATAGACTTTGAAGAAACTTTTTCTCCTGTAGCTAGACTTAAAGCCATAAGAATGTTTCTTGCTTTTTCAAGTTTTCAACAAATCAAAGTTTATCAAATGGATGTTAAATCTGCATTTCTCAATGGTGATCTAGAAGAAGAAGTTTATATAGAACAACCGGAAGGATTCATTTTGGGAAATGATGAAAATCTTGTTTGTAGACTTAAAAAGGCTCTATATGGTCTCAAACAAGCTCCAAGGGCATGATATTATCGTCTTGACAAATATCTTCATCAACAAGGATTTTCAAAGGGGTCTGCTGATAGAAACTTATACACAAAAACTGAAAATGATAAACTATTGATTGTGGTTGTATATGTTGATGATATCATTTTTAGAAGTAATGAAGAGTATATGAGTCAGAAATTTGCTTCTAATATGCAGCAAGAATTTGAAATGTCTTTACTTGGGGAACTAACATTCTTTCTTGGCTTACAAGTGCAACAAGAAAAATATGGCATATTCTTACCACAAACAAAATATCTTCAGCAAATTCTGAAGAAGTATGGCATGGAAGAGTGCAAACCTGTAAGTACACCAATGGTAACCGGATGTAATCTCAGTTCTCATGATGATTCTCCCATAGTGAATCAACCAGAATACAGATCTATGATAGGAAGTCTAATTTATCTCACTGGGACTAAACAAGACATTATGCATGCAGTTGGGATTGTTGGACGATTCCAAGCTAATCCAAAAGAGTCTCACCTTTAGGCTGTCAAAAGAATATTCAAATATCTACAAGGAACTCAAGACTTTGGACTCTGGTATCCAAAGAATGCTGATCTCACTCTTCATGCTTACACTGATGCAGATTGGGCTGGAAATGTTGATGATCGAAAAAGCACTAGTGGTGGTGGATTCTACATGGGGCCCCGGTTAGTATCTTGGTTCAGCAAGAAGCAAAGCTCTATTGCCTTATCTACAGCAGAAGCAGAATATGTGGCTGCCGCATCATGTTGCACTCAAATTCTCTGGACGATGCAAACCTTACAAGAATTTCAAATCAAATGTTCACCTCCTATAGACATTATGTGTGATAACACAAGTGCCATCAGTATCTCAAAGAATCCTGTTATGCATTCCAAGACCAAGCACATTCCTATCAAGTATCACTTCTTACGTGAACAAGTGCTTGAACAAAAGGTGAAGTTGGAATATGCGCCCTCCAAAGAACAAGTTGCTGACATATTTACCAAACCTTTACCCAGGGAAGCGTTCGAATATCTCAGACAAAAGCTGGGAGTAGTCTCTGCCATGCAGAACATCAGATCTACTTAAATACAGAAGATTAAATTGGATACGCGGATTTCCAGAAGGACAGAAAACCGTTGTTCAGGGTGCACAGGCTAAGGGGGAGCATGATATCTTATGGAAAGGATGCATTGTTGGCATTCTAATTATGTTTGAAGATGTAGCATGATCTCAGGGGGAGCATGGTATTGTCAGTACAAAGGACCTTGATCTATCCTTTTCCCTTGATGTCAAAGGGGGAGAATATTTCTGAATGTATTTATGGTCATGGTTGCCATCAAGTCCAAAGGGGGAGATTGTTGGCATTTCTGGTATCCTAGTATATTGAATTGATTGTCCTTGATGGAAACTCTCTGACAAAGGATGCAGACTGTATAAAGAACTCTGAAAACCATCAGCAGTTCTATACAAGCAGAATATATGACTGAATGTGAATTGAACAAAGCTCTATATTTAATGGGAAAATTGAAGTAAATAAGGATGAGTTAAATCATGTGTGAAGCTTTTCTTGAACAAGTTCGGTGTATGTATGCATCCTGATGGAGGATAAAGGAAATCCTGTGTATGATTGAGTTTTGATGATACTCTGATGGGTGGAGAATATCGAGAGTATTTGGGTATTGATTGGTTCAATTCTCGTACGGAATGCTCTGAAATTCTGTGTGAAGTCTCGTTAGGAGAGTGAGCCACGGATGTGCTCTGTGTGTGCAGGGCACTAAGCTCTATCAATCAAAGTAATAGTCTGTTCTGCATGTGTTAGACAATACAAAGAAAGGTGTCCCTATTGAATGAAAAAGAACCGAGTCGAATAGTCCATAAGGTTTTCATCAGAGTTGTATAACAGTATTATGGTTATATGAACTGATAATGCGGAGGAAGAACAATTAAAACAAATTTATGCTTTCAGGGAGAAACGTAGCAATGATGGAATAAAGACAGACGGAACCTTGAGCGAAGGAGAGGAACCACAAGTGGAATAAACAGTGAAGGGGGTTTCCGGTTTTCATCGCACCGCTCTCGACGGGCAAGCGGTATTCAAGAGGTTGGGAGAAATTCCATAGAACGAGCAACACGCGTCCCTGAAAGTATTTACAAAACCACCATCACTACGTGCCATCACACGTTAACGTTCGACCAAGGATGTCGCGTGATATTGTTGAGCACCGTCGTTCTGGAGGGAAGCCATCAGACGGTGGTTATATGAGGAGGATGGGCGAAGGTTAACCAATTTACGGTGGCCATCGCACGTTATTGTTTGTGCGTCTTCGCCGAGCGATATCCGTCCGATCAAATAAGGCGGTGCGACGCAATAACAACCGTCGAATGGAGACGACCATTAACGTTGGGGCCCATACGCATGTATTGAGGTTTGCAGGTTTAACCCAAAGTATTATGTCGTGTATTAAGGGTGTGGGACCCGATTTTCCTTCACATTATTGTTTTAATATACGTTGTTGTGTTATGCTGAGATCTTAACTCCCAAGTCGATGATTAAATTTTATTGAAGGGCCCGAAAGGTTATATGGATATATATTACTGCTGGGTTTTTATATAAGACAACGGCACGTTAATGTTTGTAACAACTAAAGGGGGAATTGGATTAATATCTCAATCCCAGATTGAGATATTAAAAAGCCTTAGATTAATTAATTGCCAGATCAAGAAAATAAAACAATGAAAAGCTGTTTGGGGCTTGGGTAGACCCCACTGGATTACCTATTCTGATCCCATCCAGGAATACCATTAGTGGTTGAGTGGTTTTGACTCATGGTATTGATAAAGGCTAAACTATATAAGGAGAAGAGGATCATAATACAAAGTGTGGATGTGGAAGGGTTGTAAATAAATAAATCTCTTTAAGAGATATCTGCATATATGATGCACCTATGGATATGATCTAGAAATGATGAATCTCTACGATGTTCCACAAAAGAAATGATGAAGACCTGACGGAATTCTGATGGAGAAATTGAAGAAATCAAGTGGATCTGAGGGTTGAAACCTTCTGTATGAAAGTGGAATTATCCTACCAGTAGAAGCTCGTGTTAAAATCAGGGGGTTGGAGCTCCCTTCCAGTAGTGGCTGGAGAATGAGAGAAGGTTGTAGCCTTCTGCAGGTGGGTGCCTGCATGCTGGTATGAGTCTGTGCCAGTAAAAAATTGTAAGAAGTTTTCTTTATAATAAATATTGAAGACAGAGACGACAGCAGCGGTGGTTTTATCTCGAATTGGGTTTCCACCTTAAATACTGGTGTTCATGTGTGTTGCTTATGTGTAATGGCTTATTTTGTTATTACTGCACATGCTTACTGCTAACTAAACATTTTATGAATGAATGATGCAATGATCTAAGTAAAGAATTAAACATATAATAATATCTTTGGACAAATGCAAGTTTTCTTAAGGATATCCACATTTTGGGGTTCAATAAAGTAGCGTATGGGTTTAAGAGAAACAAAAAGTGAAAAGTTTTTAGTCAGCTCTAAATACTGATTCACCCCCCCCTCTCAGTATTTTTCCCAACATCTTATTCATTTCCTTATGAAAATCTGTATGTTGTTTCCCAATTGTTGCCATTAATTCTTTCATATGTCTTGCTAATGTTTTTTTTTTTTCTGTATCACTTAGAAATTCAACTAACATAAAAGCTTTGTAACACTTTGTGCAAACAACGTTTTTCTTTCTGAATGATTCTTGACAATTAGGATATCCTTCTGAACAAAAAGGACATATTGCAAAGAAACCAAAGTTATTTGTGGGAAGCTTCTTCTTCTTCTTTTTTAATGCATCTCTCTTTTTCTTTTTCCTTTTTATATTTTAAATAATGGCTATAACCTTCAAACTTTTATTACTTGTTCAATCTTTGGTAATGAATCCTTCACTAATATTCTTTTTTTAAAAGAGGCTCAAATTCTTTTATATATGCATATATTCATTTTTAAAATAAAATCTTTATAATATAATGATTTATCTCCTTTTGCACTTTTCCAATACTTAAACCTTTAACAACCTATTTTTCCATTTATATACCTTCGAGCTTTAATAATGATTCCTTAATATTTTAAGAAATCCCTAATAATATTTTTTGAAAATTACTTTATTGATTTCTTTTTATGAAATCTTCTTTAATTACTAAGAAGATATTTCACTTTCATAATAGTTTTCTTTTTTTTAAACCTTACTTTTCCTTAATATTAATTTCCTTGATAATTCCTTTTAATATTCCCTTTATATAACCTTAAATATAGTCTTACTTTAGTGATGAGTTCTTTGACTAAGTAAATTCTAGTTTTATTTATTTATTTTTATTTTTAACAATGGATTTTTTTTAACTCTTTTTTTTTGAAAAGTTACAACCCTAGTGAAACGTGGCTATTCACCTATATTCAGCTATAAAATATATGTTCACTTTTGTCTATTTTACTCGGTTAATTTTCTCCACTTAAAAGTAAACTTACCATTCATGCAGAGATTTTTTATTGCTTTTGTTCTTATTTTACCTTGAAAATACCATGGGAAATTACCATGGGCTTCTAAAACCACGAGCTTGTAAACCACTTAAAGAAGAATCAAAATAACCTTTTCTCTTACGTATATTTTTTTTCATGCACTTTTTATCAATAATGTAGAACCATTTTTTTTTTCTTCTTTTGGAACTATTTTCTTTTAATTTTTTTTTCCTTTTAATTTATTTCCCTTTTTTTAACTTTCCTTCTCTTATTCTTATATCTATATATATATATATATATATATATATATATATATATCTTCCTTTTTTTTTGTTCTAATAAATTTTTAGTTATGGCCAAAGGCCTACTGGTGAAAATGGAGAAACTCTAAGATTGGTAGCTGTTAGTGTCCCGTGATTTAGCAAATTGGTAGATCAAATGAAAAGGGAAACATCAGACGAGTCTTTGGAGTCCTAGGACCTAGCATTCCTGGACTCAGAGAGGGCTCTTTCTATTGTGCGAAGGATGTGAGCTTGTTCGCTTTTAGTGTTTTTATTTTAGGCTAGTTGTAAATTCTAGGTTTATTGTTTGTTTTGGTTGTGGTAAGATGATAAAGTATGATAGGTGGAGTGAGAGGTTATAAAATCAATTGGGCTATGGAGTCTATGAATTCATTGATATATTGATAATGAATTGGGGTACATCACTTGGAAAATCTAGTGTAGTTAATGGATCTTTAAAGTTTATGTGTTTGGTGAAATGGACATTAAGTTTGGGAACCAAGGTAGGGAAAAGGGAAATTAAGAATACTTTTTCAAATACCTATGAACAGAGAGATCTTGAATACTAATAAGAAAAAGGTACTAGTCATGAGGTAGGCCACACCATTTACTCAATAACAATACTTTTAAACAAATACACATTCAAGTTATACAATTCAGTGGAGCAAATGAAATAAGACAACTTATCTAAATTTAATGATTCTACTTTCAAGATTTGAAAACATATGAGAGACAAATAGCATTAATAAATGAAGAGGGAACTCAAAAACATCATTCATTCAACTATAAAGAAACTTTGAAGAAAATTGATAAGCATATACAAAGGGCAAGATCAAAACGAAGACCTCTTTGGTTTAACCTAATCAATCAATACATCAAAGAGAGATTTCAAGACAGAGTTTAGATAACATCAAACAAGCAGGGCTCACCATGAATCATGTTTGTAAACTAGCATATTAATCCAATAATGAAATAGAAAATCTCAGGTGGGCCTAAGGAGCAACTAAGAATTCCTTAAACTAACCCAGTAGAAGAAAACATGAAGACAATAGAAAATAGGAGGACTAAGGTGCCTCTAACAACATTTCTCATCCTATACTCTTTTGAGCTATTGAAATATAGAAAGACGGACATATGAAAAATAATAAAAACATGAAAAAATAAGATATACTTCACCATTAACTAAACTCAAGAATCCTACAAGCAAGCCTTCATCATTATCAACAAGGCAAACCAACCACAAGCTCCACAACACTAGATTGTTCTTCAACTTCCTAAAACCAGGTATTGCTATTAAACACATAAAAGCCCAATGTTACAATGAATCCTCATACCTTATATAAAAATCAAGGAAGAGGAAAGCCTAATATAGCATCTAGAAGTCTATTGGTTAATCAGAAGTATCTATATTTTCCTTAAGGCCTTGCAAGGTCCAAGGCACAAAAATATCTAAAATAAATATCTTTCCGGCCATTTTTAGCAATTAAATTGACCTTTAGGCTCTGACAAGCCTACAAAAACTTTCCAAATGCACATTCTGACTTGTCAACCACAAGAGCGTAGCACTGTGTGTCAAATTTGAATTTGCATGCCAGGAGTGTAGCATAGGAACAGAAAAAATGGGTCTTCTTACATCCATGATTTGAAGGCCTTCCCGATGTTGGAAAAGGCTCTGTGATGGCTTGTTGGAAATCCCTTGAAGTCTAATTTCTAGATATACCTTTGGTTCCTTAATATGACCTATGAAACCTATCCAAAAAGTGAAAATTACAAGACTCATAGGAGCACAGCACATGCTCTGAAAAGTGGGCAGAATGGTGAAAAAATGAGTGTTTTTGACCCTTTTGGGGGACCAAAACAAATCCAATTGAGCTGAAAATTGGTGAACATGCTCCTTTCATGATCAGGAATCCAAAAATGCAAGGTTTTTCTCCTAAATATTCCCTAAAAAAGAGAGTAGCATGGGGTGTGCTGCGCTCCTAGCTTCAAAATTTTGCAAAAAACAAAAACTTGTTCAATTTCTCCCAAATTTGGTAGATAGGTGCCTCATGGGTCTTGAGAGACTTGTAGAAATATGAAACTGTAGTGGGAGAGGTTGTCAATTATTTAGTATTTATAGGCTCAAACCTATTTGCTTTCCCACCCTTCCTCTGCTGCTCTTTAGGCCTTTGGTTCCTCTCGCCACTCTCAATATTGCCTTCTCTAGGCATTATGTCCTTCACCCCTACCTTAAGACCTTTTTAAAAAGAATTGTCACTGTTTGTGGAATGATGTGAAGATGGTGAGTGAGATGGTGAGGTTGCAATGATATCAAGTCTCAGCAATGTGGAGACCAAGTATTTCCTTTAGTATTTTACTTCCTTATCTAGATTCACCCTTCAATTTTCTTTATAATCCTACCTTTAGAAAAATAGGAAAAGATGGAAAAAACTTAAATACCTCTCAAAATATTCTCATAGTTGAAGCAACAGGCTTAAAAAACATCATGGGCAAGTCGGGTGACTTCTACACAAAGTAGTCGGGCGGCCTCTGCACGTAGGGTTGGGCAGGCCCTGAACGCGTAGGAGCGTAGCACGTGCACCTCCTGCACATCTGTCGGGCACCTATGAATGAGTGTTGAATTCTCATGAGTGCAGCACGGGCACCTCCTACATGTCTGTTGGGTCTCCAGGCCATTGTTCAATGCACAGGAGCGCAGCGCAGCACCTCCTGCATGCTGCGTCGGGTCTTCTGACAACCCTGAATGGGTGGGTGTGTAGCATGGCACCACCTGCACACTGCATCGAGTGTAGGATGAACGAGTTGGGTGGTAGTGCATGCGACATAAATGCAACGCGCCGCTATAGGAGTGTAGCACCGTGTAGAAAAATGCACTGGGAGAGGAGACAGGAGCGTAGCGCAATTACACAAGAGTGCAACACAATCAATCCTTTGCCTGAAAACTCAGCCAGTAACCTTGTTTTCTGTGCTTGGAGTTTTTTCTCCCTTACTTTGCATATGAAAATGATTTTAAATGATAACCTTGTCTTTTATACCATTTGAAAAATTAAAATAAAAATCCCACTTTACTAAGGTTTATTTTTGGTTTTCCTTCTTTCTTTACCTTTTGCAGGTAGTGTCATAAAAACAGTGTTTTTTGATCCTCACATTTCCTTTGGAGTTTGCCACTTTTTAAAAAGCCTCAGCAGTAGCACTCAGGTGCCATTTGATTTCTTACTTGACTTTTAGTTTCCTGCTCTCTTATGTCATCATTTTTTAGACTTGTGTTTGTGCTTGAGAAACTCATCTTTTGACTGATTTACTCTAAAAACTGTCTCTTTGTTGTAGTGAAAACTGTGCAGCCTTAAAAAACTTATAATTCATTCCCTAACATCATCTTTTAATCTCTGCCTGCAGTCACCAAGGAGGCCTTTCACTCTGATTTCTTGTTTATTGAATATTTGACTTGTGCACAGTTGTGCTTATGTACCATTGTCTTCATGATCCTGTGCATGGGCTCTTTTGCTGGTCAGCACCTTACAAATAATTTGTCATGAAACCACTGATACTCTTTTTAAACCCAAACATGTTGCATTTCTCCTGCTGTGGATACCCCTTGAGGATTTTTTTTCTTGTTACCCTGGAATCTTCAGTCCTGCATCTTTTATGCCTTGGATTGCTTGGTGGATGAGACGAAAGAGAAGAATTTTGACCTCCTTTCGACTAACATTCTTCCATGTTTTCACTTTGAAGCAGTGATAAATTATTGGTGTGAAAACCCTAGCAGTAGATATCAACAACTCCTTTAGTCTTTATATGTGCCATCATTATGAGATACATCAGGTTTGTTTGATCTTACCAATCTTTCTGTAGGTAGCCATCTTTGACAGTCCTATAGAAATGTCACTCATGGATAACTATCTTTTGCAGAATATACTTTTGATAAGGATACCCTTATAGGAGGCTTTTCTACTTTGTTTTTAGACCAATTACATGTTTGCTCCTTTGTCATGATTCTAGCTTTCTCTTTACTTAAAAACAATGATTTTTGAACACAAAGGCCAACCTTAGCACCTATGAACTCAAGTGACCTAATGGAAGGGGTCTTTAACTCTTCTATGGAGTAAATTTTGGACTTGGGGATTTTTAGGAAAGATGGAGGGAATTGAGTTCTCTTTTACAAGCTAGATAATTTGAAGATTGACAAACCACTGAAATTGATCTTCCTAAGGAGTTTTCAGAGGAAATTTTGGGTTTTTGAAGACTTTGAGGCATTAGGTCAGCATGGTGAAAAGTAGGTAGAGGCAAAAATGGAGTTTCCAAACCATAGGTGTAAAAAATGGGATGGGGATGAGTGACTTAGGCTTTATGAGGGATTCTTCAGGAGTGGTAGGCTAGCCAAGGCATGGTAGAGTAGTGGAAGAGTGAAAATTTTATCTTTAGGATAATGAAGGTAGTGAGATTTCTAGAACTCACAAGATCCATGAATTTTGTTTCTAGAAATCTAGGACAAGTTTTTAGTCATCTAAATAGGTAAAAAATTACTGATTACTAACAATCGCTCCACTTGTGAGGGGAAGCTCCTTTTTAGGAGGTGTCTAGAATTTCAGATCTCTGGGTTAATGGAGACTAGTGCCTTATCCATTGGGCATATTTTCTTCTTTTCTTTTTTTGTTGCTTCCCTGAAGTAGTGATTTTGATAATCTGAAAGCATGATTAGCTCAACTTCACCTCTACCTACCCAACCTACTTTCCTAAAAAAAAAATTTCTCTTCCTTGGGTGCACTTGAACTAGAAAACCCATTGACATCTTTTCTATTGAAAGAAAAAATAAACTATCTACTTCTATACTTATTTCTTCCGAGAGTTCAGATTATGCTAGTGAAATCTTCTTATTATCTACCTAGACTATTTGACTGTCAAGATTAAGTAGTACGATAGACTTCATTCTCTAAGCTATTGACAATAAATTTAAAGCATGAATTGAACCAAGATTAGGCAATCTGATTCATCATGAGTTGTGGAATTGAGACAAGCTGCACACAAACTTTATTTTCATAAGTAAACAAAACTAGAAGTTGTGAGGGCTATGTTTCATCATTTGCTAATCATCCCTATCCTTCTCTTTGGTTCAGATTTAATAATTTGGAACCAATATATTTCATTCCTAATCTATTTCCTTTTGACAAGTTAAGGTTAAATGATTTGACCAACATCCTTTCACTAACTTATCAACAATAAATTTAAAACATGTTCAGCCATGATTAGGCTAGATGACTGAACAAGACATTCTTTTTGCACTAATAGTGGAATTTAGGCTTGCACACTTTCAGTAATACTATTTTTTGGGTATGGGGTTGTACCTTTTCTTTAACTCTGCCCTCTTTTTCTATTTTTTCTATGTTTTGTGTTTTTCTCTTTATGGCCTTTTATCAAAAAATGGTATGTACAATGAGTGAAGGCTTAAAGCTAAGGATTTTTATAGTAATGGTGTTTGAGCATCCTGTCCTCAAAAGGATCTCCTAACATTCTTTGTCCATTCAGCTCTTGTAAATAGAAATTATAGTTACCTTCATTTGAAAACATGGTATAAGGATTTTTCCAAGAATTTTCAAACAATCCATGTTCTCCTTAGTGTTTATTCTTTGACTCTTGCTCCCCAAATTTGTTTCTGTCAATGATCTTCCTTAGGTAGAAGAATTCTTTATCATCTTTGAAACAAATGATGATGTCATCAATGTACACCATAGTGAAAAAATTGCAAATAGGAGCCATAGTTCTTTGGAAGGTGTCTCCAGCACTCTTTAGCCCAGGAAGCATTTGGTTAAATATGTAATTGTTCCCAACAAACTTGAAAAAGTATTTAAGCTTATTTATTTGAAGTGGTATCATCTGATGGTAACCTGAAACACTATGATAGTGTGTCATCTAGTTAGAAAACCCTACCCTTTGTAAAAAATGATCTATCTTGGGAAAAAAGGTATTTATCCTTTAGGAAGGGTTGATCTAGGTGTCTGAAATCTACACACATCCTATGTCCTTTTGTCTTCTTTCTAAGTGACATAATTTGCCCAAGGTTTTCATGGTTTTTATTGAAAGAAGACCCTCAAGAAATAATGTCTATGTTATGAGACTTTAAGCTTTTACTCCTATATACAAGAGCATCCTGAAACTTCTTACATAACCTTATGTATTTCAATTTTGTGTGTAATGACAAAGTTCTGGACAACTTAATAATTTTGGGCCTTCCTAGGTTGCCTACATTATATGTCTCTATATCAGTTTCAGCAGACATCCCTTTGGGATTCATAACAACATTTGTGAGAGTCAACAGCTTTTTTGGGGAGACAAAAATTTATGATAATGAGGTGTCCATATAAGGTAAAAACATCAGACTTTTTTGATTCAGATTCCCAAAGTTTTATATTATGTGAGGGTATTTTAGCTCTTCTGGATTGGGAAAAAGGAACAGTTGTGTTTCTAAGGTTTGTCCTTTTTGAGCTACCTGTTTCAGATTCTAGACTATTTTTTGGTTTTGAAATTTCATTTTCTATTTGCAGAAAGTCAAGTTTAGTTTTATCATTATGTGGTTGTTTAGGGTCGTGATAGTTCTGACTGTCGAACTCATCATAGAGGGATTGATTTGGCTGTTGTAGTATGCCTAGATCTTCGCCATTTTTATTCACTTTTTCATCAAGGTCATTTTCATTATACAAGATGAATGAGTCTAAGTTTGAATGAATGAAATAAATAGGGGTGTTGTTTGGTCTATCTAGGCTACTTACCATATACTTCATGTGAGACTCCCGGTACAGTCTCCTTGTTTGGTTAAAAATCGGGATGGTAGCATAAGACATGTCAAGTTGGAGGTTCCCTAGCATCTTAGCTCCCCAATATCAGGACAAAAGCATGCCATATTTGGGGGGAATGTCAGCCACTACTATGTCCATAACTAGGATATTAGCAAGGATTTGTGTCAGATTGACACATAAATCCTTGATTAGGCCCAGGCACTTAATTCTACTTGAATAAAAGGAATACAGATCTTTGTAGGGCTTGGTTATTTCTAGGCCTAATTTCTCCATCACTACCTTTGGCATGAGGTTGTGAGAGGCACCAGAGTCTAGCATGGCATTATGTAGGATTTTGTCGTGTATGTTTAAGCTAACATAGAAAGGGGGAATGGCTCCTTCTTGGTATTTTCCATCTACTTCGGGTCCAAACTACAACTCTGGTTTGTCATCTATCAAACTCAGAGTATTGGTATCATTTCCTATTTTTAAAACTTTCAGAACTTGGGACCTGTACATATCCTGAGCTACCAGTTCAGTGAGAGGTATGGTTATCTTAATTTTAGCAATTTCTCCTTCGAAACTGAAAGGTACTTGGGTTTTAGACATATTTACATTAGTTTTATCAGCCATAAATTTTTCTACATTTTTGATTTGCTGACTCTTATTTGGGGCTTTGGTCAAAATATTTTTGTCAGGGCCACTAGTAGAGGTACTAGGGCAGCTTGTGCTACCACTTGGTTGGCTAATTTTACCTTTGTTAGGATCAATTTTCTTAGCCATGTTGCTGTTATTGTCTACTGTTCTTTTAAGAATGTTTTTGGGGGTTTTTCTAACAGCAATGTCTAAGTTATTTTTCTTGGAGTTGTCTTGGTTTTTCTTGCTCCTAAGGTCATATTTCCTATGGAATTCGATTATGGAGCTTTCTAATCCTAAATCATAGTCTTCAGAATCTTCATGGTTTGTTTCATCTAGATTCAAGGAGAAAAAATCTTGTTCTTCTTCTGTGAGAAAAACACCACCCTCGTTATCAGAGCCTATTAATTTTAGGTGATTTTCATCTGGCTATTCAATATCTCTTTCCCCTTCATCTACATATTTATTTTGGAAGGGTGGTCTAATTTGTTGATTATTTTCCCTTTGTCTGATTTGTGGTGGATCTCTTCTAAAGTTCTGATTCTGGTTTCTGTTTTGGGGATTTGGTTGGTTCTCCCTAGGAGGTGTTCTTTTCTTATGTTTATTCTCTCTATCATTCTTTCCATGGTTCTAAGTAGATTTTCAATCTTGGAATTAGATGAGGAGGTTGAGGGCATTGTTTCATCCTTGTAGGTTACCCTCTTTTCTGATCTTAGCCTAGCCCTCTTTTCAATTAATTTGGCCTCTACACTTATAGCTCCCTTTTGCATGTCTTCTAAAATTAGGGGCTCTGTTTGTCTTAGCTGATAAGCCATATCGGGGTCAAAACCTTCCAGGAATTTAGCTAAGGCTAGGCCCAGTGGGGTTTCATATGAGGTGGGAGGGGATTGTAGACATAGTTAAACCTGGTGCAATAATCTGGGACACACTCTCCCATATTCCTCTTAAGATTGTTATATTCAGAAAGGATTTGGAGAGGTTTTTTCTTGATTTCCCACTTTTTTATGAAATTTTGGTAAAGGGAAGGGAGATCATGTATGTTGTTGGGAGTCAAGTTCTTAAACCATTTTTTAGCTTATCCTCCTAGGCTTTGGACAAACATCCTCATCTTCATGGTTTCCTCTTCTAACTCCATATAGTCAAAAGCATCATTTATCCTATCTACATGCAATTGGGTAGTGGTAGATTCTGCCCCGGTGAAGTGTGGGATTTTGGATTGGTAATCATTTGGCAAAGGTACCGATTGTTGTGGTAACACAAGGGGTGCATACCATGCTACCATGATGGGAGATAATGGTGGATTTACAAGAGGATGGTTTGTGAAATGAGATGGAGTGGTTTGCACAGTGGAGGTGTTAATGGGTGTGGCAAAAATATTTGGACCAGTAAATTGATTCCGAGTAGACTTGGGGTGAAAAGAGCCAAAGTGGTGGAGAAGTTGGAAATCAGGTGGTGTAGAAGGAGAATCTTCTCCGCTGGGACTCTGCTACAGGTCTATGGGCTCAAGGTTAGTATGTTCAATCCTACTTTGTGACTTGGTTCTGAAAAGGTTTCTTGTATGGTGCAACTCAAACTAGGGATCCTACAAGGCTGTGAGCTTTTTAGGTACAGAGCTTGCTTTCTGAATGGTCCTAACAGTAGTTAAGTTTCTAGTTTTAGAAGTTTTCCACACAATCCTTTCCAGTTTGTCAACTATATTGGAAGGGTTTGGGTCTGGATGAGATCTGGTATTGATTCTTCGCAAAGCTAGATTTCAAACTCAAAATTTAGAGAGGCTGGAAGTTTTTAACTTTTTTTGAAAATTTCACCTATTTTTGTGTTTGCTAAACTCACACAATGTGTGACTAGGATTCAAGACTTCTCAGGTTTGATTCAACACAATCCTATAGGATTTTATTGACACTAGTAAAGTCGAAAGGCCTACTGAGGTTAATGGAGTCGCTAGGTGGATATTTTTAGTTGTTTTGAAGATATGTGTCTGTGGTCCACCACCCATACTGACAAGAAGAAAATCTAGGAATGTTTTGGGCTTTTTTGAGTTCTCTTAAGTAGCCTTGAGTTTTGTGAGAGTGTCCTATAATCGAGTCATCATTTTGCTAGGATGGTGAAGTAACTAGACTCTACTCTATGGTTGACAGCTTGAGTTCTCTATGATTTGACAAGGGTTTCTGAAGTCCTAAGGGATACTTAGATTGTCACTGACTCAGAGGTCTCATCATGATCACCATTGTGTTAGTGATAGTGATGAGGTGGTTACAAATCACAGGATATCAAAGTTTAACTGAGGATTAAATGAGTCTGGAAGAGTTTCTTAGGCTACTATGTACTTCGTCCCACCGTGATCGCCATTATGTTAGTGTTTCGTGATTAGGCAGATTGGTAGACCAAATGCACAGGGTAACATCATAATAGTCTTTGGAGTCCTAGGACCTAGCCTTCCTAGACTCAGAGAGGGCTCTCTCTATTGTGCGAAGGATGTGAGCTTGTTTGCTTTAAGTGTTTTGATTTTAGGCTAGTTGGTAAGTGTAAGTTTATTGTTTGTTTTGGTTGGGGTAAGATGATCAAGTAGGATAGGTGGAGTGAGAGGTTATCAAATCAATTGGGCTATGGAGTCTATGAAGTCATTGATATCTTGATAATGAATCAGGGTACATCATAGCGAAAATCTAGTGTAGTTAATGGATCTTTAAAGTTTATGTGTGAGGTGAAATGGACATTAAGTTTGGGAACCAAGGTAGGGCAAAGGGCAGTTAAAAATCCTTTGTTAAATACCTATGAATAGAGATATATTGAATACTGATAAGCAAAAGATACTAGTCATGAGTTAGGGCACACCATTTACTCAATAACAATACTTTTAAACAAATACACATTCAAGATATACAACCCAGTGGAGCAAATGAAGAAAGACAACTTATCTAACTTCAATGATTCTACTTTAAAGATTTGAAAACATATGAGAGACAAATAGCATTAATAAATGAAGAGGGAAATCCTAAACATCATTCATTCAACTATAAATATACTTTGAGGCAAACTGATAAGCATATACAAAGGGAAAGATCGAAACAAGACCTCTTTCACTTAACCTAATCAATCAATACATCAAAGAGAGATTTCGAGACAGAGCTTAGATAGCGTCAAACAAGTAGGGCTCGCCATGAATCATGTTTGTAAACTAGAATATTAATCCAATAATGAAAAAGAAAAGCTTAGGTGGGCCTAAGGAGCAACTAAGAATTCCTTAAACTAACCCAACAGAAGAAAACATGAAGACAATAGCAAACAGGAGGACTGAGGTGCCTCTAACAACATTTCTCATCCTATACTCTTCTGAGCTATTGCAATATAGAAATATGGAAATATGACAAATAAGAAAAACATGAAAAAATAAGAGATACTTCACCATTAAATAAACTCAGGAATCCTGCAAGCAAGCCTTCATCATTATCAACAAGGCAAATCATCCACAAGCTCCACAACACTTGATTGTTCCGCAACTTCTTAAAACCATGTATTTCTCTTAAACACATAAAAGCCCAATGTTACAATGAATCCTCATGCCTTATATAACAAGCAAGGAAGAGGAAATCCTAATATAGCATCTATAAGTCTAGTGGCTAATCGAAATTATCTATAAATTCCTTGAGGCCTTGCACAGCCCAAGGCACAAAAATATCTAAAATAAATATCTTTCTGGCCATTTTTAGAAATTAAATTGACCTTTAGGCTCTAACAAGCCTAAAAAAACTTTCCAAATGCACATTCTAACTTGTTGACCATAGGAGCGCAGCACTGTGTGTCAAATTTGAATTTGCATGCTAGGAGCGCAACACAGGAACAAAAAAATTGGGTCTTTTTACAACCATGTTTTGAAGGCCTTCCTGATGTTGAAAAAGGCTCTGTGATGGCTCGTTTGAAAGCCCTTGAAGTCCAATTTCCATATCTACCTTTGGTTCTTCAATATGACCTCTACAACCTGTGAAAAAAGTGAAAATTCCAAGACTGGTAGGAGCGTAACACATGCTCTCAAAAGTGGGCAGAATGGTGAAAAAATGAGTGTTTTTGACCCTTTTGGGGGACCAAAACAACTCCAATTGAGCTGAAAATTTGTGAGCATGCTCCTCTCATGATGAGGAATCCAAAAATTCAAGGATCTACTCCTGAAGATGCCCTGAAAAAGATCGTAGCATGGGGTGTGCTGTGCTCCTAGCCTCAAAATTTTGCAAAAGACAAAACTTGTTCAATTTCTCCCAAATTTGGTGGATAGGTGCTTCATGGGTCTTGAGAGACCTGTAGAGAAGCTTGAGCTAAAATAACAAGGATATCTTGGTCCTTTTCCTCCTTTAGTGCATGGATCTCAATTTTGGCCTTTTTGAGTTCTTGCCTTGCAAATTGTTCTCTTTGAGAATAATGTTTATCCATCCTTCTCTGTAGATCAAATTCTCTATTGGCCTTCTCCAACTTGGCCTCAAGGTGTGTGTTAGCCCTCTCAAGCCATGATTCCCTATCATGTTCAATTTCTAGTGCAAGGAGTTCTTGGAGAGAAATTTGTTCTGCTTGGGCTGATTCTTCATCTCTTTGCTTTGCCAATGATTTCCTAAGACCCATAGTTCTAGGTCTTCTTCTAGTTTGACCCTCCTCATCACTACTCTCCTCATAAGTGCCCATGAATTCTGCCAACTTCACATGTGCCCTTTGAGCCTCTTTCCGGTACCTGAGTGTTATTGTTTCATGGATGGCTTGTTGGACACTCATTTTCTTGTTTCACATTTGATAAAAGTGAATGACATACTTTTCTCTTTCCAATTCAGTCTCCAAGTCCTTGATTTGTGCATTATTGTCTTGGAGTAGGGAGTTTCAAATTCTTATTTCATTCTCATCATCACTATCTATGTGAATGAGTTAAAACTCTCTTTATTTTTCATTATCTTCCTCTTCTTCTTTCACTTTTTGCTTACCTTTTTCCAATGGTCGAGCTCACTGTTTTGGTCTTCTTTTTCATCCTTTGGTACCCTGCTTTCTTCCTTGTTATTTCCCTTATCATTACTACTTTCATCTCCCTCCTCTTCATTGTCTTTTGTATCTTCTGCATCATTTTCACTTTCTTCACTTTCACTTTCCTCGTCTTCATCAATTGTTTCTTCTCCTTGACTGTAATTTTCTTTTTGACTGTCATGTTCCTCCTTATCACTGTTTTCTTCCTCTTCTGAGTTTTTAGGAGAAGGTGAAAGAGGGATGGTTGCTTGGGGAGAAGATTCAGATGAAGAGGATGAATCATGGTCAGTGGAGGGTGATGGAGGTATGTGAGGAGGAAGCTAAGATGATGATGGTAAACTTTGCAGAGGGAGAGGCTATGGGCTTGTGAAAACACCATGGGTGATCAAAACTTCCCATGGGATGCCTTGTTTCTCCAATTGGTGTAAGACAATCATTTTGATGAGGGAATGGTGGAAAAGACTTGACATTTTTTGGGATGGAGGCCTGTTTTGCACAATGGATGAAATTTTCTCAATACTTTTACAAAGGTAGTAGGGAAAATGGAGCAATCTGGCTTTAGTAAAATGCATGAGTAGTCTTATGTGGTAGGAGTAGACTCTAGAAAACTTACCCTCACAGGTGAAGTATTTATAATGATCTTCATCAAAGGAGCATATCTCTCCAACAAATGAGAAAAGGGGAAAATGGTTTTGTAATTAGCTTGGCAACTTGGTTTTAAGAAGGGATGATAATGGCTGAGGTCCAGATACACCTATTTGAACCATTTCTCCCCCTTGCAAGGTATTCCAGTGACCATATATATTTCACTGGTGGTGATCAGCTCAAAATTTACTCCAGCTAAATGTACCTTGTGGTCATGGAGTTTAAGGACAAAAGGCTTGATCAACTGCGAGTGACTTTGGACCTTCTGCACTTTATCATAGACCTCATAGCATCCTACTTCTTAGAAATATGAAACTATAGTGGGAGAGGCTGTCAATTATTTAGTATTTATAGGATCAAACCTATTTTCTTTCCCACCCTTCCTCTGCTACTCTTTAGGCCTTTGGTTCCTCTCGCCACTGTCAATACTACCTTCTTTAGGCATTCTGTCATTCACCCCTGCCTTAAGACCTTTTTAAAAATAATTGACACTTCTTGTGGAATGATGTGAAGATGGTGAGTGAGATGGTGAGGTTGCAATGAGGTCAAGGCTCCGGAGTGTGGAGACCAAGTATTTCCTTTAGGATTTTACTTCCTTTCCTAGATTCACCCTTCAATTTTATTTATATTCCTACCTTTAGAAAAATAGGAAAAGGTGGAAAAAGCTTAAATACCTCTCAAAATATTCTCACAACTGAAGCAACAAGCTTAAAAAACATCATGGGCAAGAAGGGCGCCTTTTGTACAAAGTAGTTGGGCAACCTCTGCACGTAGGGTCAGGCAGGCCCTGAACGCGTAGGAGTGCACCATAGGAACCTCCTGCACATCTGTTGGGTGCCTCTGAACGAGTTTTGAATGCTCAGGAGTGCAGCATGGGTACCTCCTGAACGTCTATTGGGTCTCCCAGCCACTGTTGAATGCACAGGAGCGCAGCACAGCACCTCCTGCACGCTGCATCGGGTCTTTCGACAGCCCTAAATGGGTGGGTGCATGTCGCGACACCTCCTGCACGCTGCGTCGGGTGTAGGCTGAAAGGGTTAGGTGATTGTGCAAGTGATAGGCGGGTAGTGCGTCTCTACAGAAGCATAGCACCGTGTAGAAAAATTCGCTGGGAGAGGAGACAGGAGCATAGCGCAATTACACAGGAGCACAACGCAGTCAATCCTTCGCCTGAAAACTCGGCCAGTAGCCTTGTTTTCTGTGCTTGGAGTTTTTTCTCCCTTACTTTGCATATGAAAATGATTTTAAATGATAACCCTGTCTTTTATACCCTTTGAAAATTTAAAATAAAAAACCCACTTTACTAAGGTTTATTTTTGGTTTTCCTTCTTTCTTTACCTTTTGTAGGTAGTGTCATAAAAACAGTGTTTTTTGATCCTCACATTTCCTTTGGAGTTTGGAACTTTTTAAAATACCTCAGCAGTAGCACTCATGCTCCATTTGATTTCTTACTTGACTTTTAGCTTCCTTCTCTCTTTTGTGATCATTTTGTAGACATGTGTTTGTGCTTGCAAAACTCATCTTTTCACTGATTTTCTCTTAAAATTGTCTTTTTGTTGTAGTGAAAACCATGAAGCCTTAACAAACTTATAAGTCATTCCCTGACATTATCTTTTAATCTTTTCTTGCAATCACCAAGGAGGCCATTCACTCTGATTTCTTGTTTATTGAATCTTTGACTTGTACACAGTTGTGCTTATGTACCATTGTCTTCATGATCCTGTGGATGGGCTTTTTTCCTAGTCAGCGCCTTACAAATAATTTTTCATGAAACCATTGATACTCTTTGTAAACCCAAGCATGTTGCATTTCTCCTGGTATGGATGCCATTTTAGGATTTTTTGGCTTCTTACCTTGAAATCTTCAGTCCTACATATTTTATGCCTTAGATTGCTTGGTGGATGAGACTGAAGAGAAGAATTTTGACCCCCTTTCCATTGACATTCTATCATGTTTTCACTTTGAATTAGTGAGAAATTCTTGGTGCGAAAACCCTAGCAGTCTATATCAACAGCTCCTTTAGTCTTTATATGTGCCATCATTATGAGGTGCAACAGGTTTGTTTGATCTTATCAATCTTTCTGTAGGTAGCCATCTTTGATAGTCCTGCAGAAATGTCACTCATGGATAACTATCTTTTGCAGAATATACTTTTGATAAGGATACCCTTGTAGGAGGCTTTTCTGCTTTGTTTTTAGACCAATTACATGTTTTCTCCTTCAACCTAATTCCAGCTTTCTCTTTACTTAAAAACAATGATTCTTGAACACAAAATCCAACCTTAGCACCTATAAACTCTAGTGACCTAGTGGAAGGGGTCTTTGACTCTTCTATGGACTGAAGTTTGGACTTGGGGCTTTTTATGAAAGATGGAGGGAACTAAGTTCTTTTTGACAAGCTAGATCATTTGAAGATTGAAAAACCACTGAAATTGATCTTCCTAAGGAGTTTTCAGAGGAAATTTTGGGTTTTTGAAGACTTTGAGGCATTGGGTCAGCATGGTGAAAAGTAGGCAAAGGAAAAAATGGAGTGTCCAAACTATAGGTGTAAAAAATGGGATGGGGATGAGTGAATTAGGCTTTATGATGGATTCTTCAGGAGTGGTAGGCTAGCCTAAGCATGGTAGAGCAGTGGAAAAGTGAAAAATTTATCCGAAGGATAATGAAGGTAGTGAGATTTCTAAAACTCACAAGATCCATGAATTTTGTTTCTAGAAATATAGGACAAGTTTTTAGTCATCTAAACAGGTAAAAAATTACCAATGACTAACAGTAGCGAAACGCTTCGATGACAACGAATTTGACAAATTTTATGGTCAAATACCTAGATTGGAGAGCATGGCTCTATGCAATAGTTAAGCGACCGAAGGCTCGAACTGCTCAGATACCAGATGAAGCAAACAAAGTTCATTCTCAAGTTAAATACTCCATAACACTTAGAATATGAAAATATCCATGAGGATACAAATATTATTATATAAAATTTATGAAGAATGAATTGATTGAATGATACAAATGAGGCTTTCTTATATACCTAGATAGGTGTCTCTTCACGAAAGGTCATGTCTCATCAGACATGCCCTTTCAACCTAGTTACTAATTAACTAATTAATCATTATTTATATTATTTTATTCATTACACCAAGATGAATTATATTGTTACTGAGAAGGAAATGTCGGCCATTATCCATGCATTGAACAAATTCAGGAATTATGTAACTAGATATTAGACTTTTGTCCACACTTACCAAGCAGGCATAACGTATTTAATGAACAAACTAGATGTAGATGCTAGGATAATTAGATGGTTATTACTTTTGCAACAACTTGATCTGACTATTGTTGATAAGCCTTGAAAGGAAAATGTTGTTGCAGATTTTTTGCTCGAGTTAGTTCTCCCTGTAAGTGACGAAGGAATGGTGGATGACTAGTTGCCAAATGAACACATATTTTTCATATCAACAGTCTCACCATGGTTTGCTGATATAACCAACTACTTTGTTGCTGGAAAAATCCCTCCTAATATTTTATTCAGGGAGAGGAGTAGATTCATCAGAAAAAGCACCCCTTTCACATGGATTAGGGAAATATTTTCAAGCTAGGCCCTGATCAAATCCTAAGGAGATGTGTGAGGGAGGAATAATTTTTTGATATCCTCTCTGAATTTCATGACAACCCATGTGGAGGCCACTTTGCTGCAAAGAGAACTGCTTACAAAGTTTTTCAAGTGAGATACTATTGGCCTACCCTTCACCAAGATTCTAGAAGATACACCAGCAGGTGTGACCAGTGTAAAAGGATGGGGAAACCCACACAAAGGGATGAAATGCCTTTACACCCTCAGGTGGCTCTTGGGCCATTTGATAAGTGGGGCATGGACTTTGTTGGACCTATCGATCCACCATCTGGACAAAAGAAGTATATCATAGTCTACACTCATCACCTGACGAAGTGGGCTGAAGAAAAAGTAGTGAATATAGAAACTGAGGAGAAAGTAGCAGGATTCCTGAGGGAGAATGTGTTTTAAAAATTTTGATACCTAAGAGAAATAGTTACTGATCAGGGAGCACAATTCACCTCTCACCTCATTGAGAATATTTTGAGGAAGCACAAGATTAAGCATAGAACTTCTACTGCCTATCACCCTCAGGAGAATGGCCAAGTAGAAGTAACTAATAGAGCTTTAGAGAGCATCCTCACCAATTTTATGAGCAACAACAGGAAATATTGGGCAGACATATTGGTAGAAGCTACTTGGGCCTACAACACTACTTGGAAGACAACAACAGGATTCACTCCTTATGAACTAGTCTATGGTAAGAAAGCTCTACTTTTGAGTTGAGTTTGAATTCAATACTTTAAAATGGCAGTTGAATTAAATATAGATCTATCAAATGCCAAAAAGGAGAAGTTGTTGGAACTAAATGGATTGGATGAGTTCAGAATGCAAGCACTCCTTGACACAGAGGTAGTTCAGCTGCAAAGGAAGGTATGGCATGACAAGAACATTAAAGAGAAGACCTTCCAAGAAGGAGATTGGGCACTATTGTACGATTCAAGGTTCAAATATTTTAAAGGCAAGCTGATGAGAAGATGGTTAGGACCTTACACAGTGGAAAAATGTTTTGATAATTATGGAGTTCAAATTAGAAACATAGATGAGGAAGGAATCATCTTGCTTGTCAATGGTCACAGAATTAAAATTTACAAGAAGCCTTTGTCAATGACAGAGTTCATAAATTCAATGAGCAAAGAGGTGTATGTGATAGGAAGCTCCATAGTTTCCCACATCTCCTGAAAGAAAAAATAAATAAAAAATAAGCTTGTGGGTTGAAAACCTCGATGGAGGAAGCTCACTTGCCCAAAAAAAGAAAAAAAAACGAAGAAAAGAGAATAAAGATCCATGGGTGAAAACCTCTCTGAGGCACCCAAGGCAAGTTGGTGGGTTGAAAACCTCCATGGAGGCAGCCCAATTTATTTCAAAAAAAAAGAAAGAGAAAAATAACAAAAACAAAAAAATACATTTGCATCTCTATGTTTTCTATGTTTGTTGTTTTGCAGTTTGTTAATGGTTTCTAGAAACACAGGGAAGAATTCATATTCTTTTTCCCTGTTCTATCTTACCATCCATCCCATCATTCACTCCACTCATCTTCATAACTTCCTCCATCACCTCCATACACCACACTCCTCCATTCCGAAGCACAATGTAGCAAGGGTAGCAACACACAAACAAACTGCTACAAACATCAAGAAGTTCCTTTAAAAAGAAAAAACAAAGTTGTTCATGGGCTGCCAAGAAGAACAACAAGTAAAGCTGCATAACAGACTCCAAGAGAACGAAAATTCCACCCATGGCATCTCAAGCACCCCACGTGACATACACTGTAGAGAGAAACAACAAGAAAATATTAGCATCTCACTCAGGAAGCTGCTCATTTAGGAAGATGCTCATTCAACAAGTTGCTCATTCAGAGTACAGGAATATGGTGAGGAACGCAACATCTAAAAGGCTTGTCTCCAACCTCTATCTCCTACAACCTCCTTCGAAACAATAAGTAAACTCATGTATAGCTTTTCACACCTTTATACGCATCCATAATAGCCATAAATAATTAATTTGCATACTTAGAGTTAAAGGGGCAGAAAGGTGGCCAGTTAGCTCGACCACCATGGTGAGGTATGAATCGAATAAAAATGGAAGTACATGCCACCTGGGCATGCAAAAGAAAAGAATTTAAATCAAGTGGAGAAGAGGAGAATGAGGAGAGGAAACACACAGTCCATCATGAAATAACAAGAGAATACAACAGAACTAAAGCTGAGCTGAGTTACATATACACTCCAAAATTAGTTGCGCTATCTAATAAAAGGACATGTCGTCTCATCTAAACTAGTAAATTGAAAATTTTTAAAGGGAGAGAAACTGACGGAAGCACGCATCTCTTAAAGAAGAAGAGGAATAACTAGAAGAAACAAGAAGAACTAGAAGAAGAAGAGGAAGAACTGAAAAAAACAAGAAGAACCACAAGAAGAAGAGGAAGAGACAAAGGGCCAAAGAAAAACAAAAGAGATGGCCATAGAAGTCATAGAGATAGCAGAAAGTGGGAAAGAAATAGGCTCACAACACATCGCCACATCACCTTAATACAAAAATATAGTTTCCACCATATCTCCTTTGAGCACAAAGAGAAAAAGGAAGACCTCTAGGTATTCCAGACCTAGCAAGAATCAGAGAGAGCTACAAACTTCTCCCATAAGCCTGATTATCATTGAGGAATCACCAAGGGGGGAGGAAAGAATCAAAGAGATAATTCTGAAGGAGCATCTCCAGAAGGCATAGAAAGAGAATGTAGCATTGAAGGATAAATTGCAGCAAAAAGAGGAGTAAGTAGCCACCATCGTGGACTTATGCATAGAATCCCTTCAACAAAGATTCCCCTCTAACTCATATGTTGTGTAACTCAAAGAATAATGGCTTCTATTTCAAATCAAAACTCTATCCTCCCAGGGATCACTCCCTTTCCAATATTGTAGGCAATTCATGAAGTTCTAAAAACAAGCTAACATGGCTAATCAAGCAAAGATGGCAAAGTTTTATGTGCATAAATTTATGCTGAAAAATATAGAGATTTAGGACCCCAATCCTACAATGGGGGATATGTAGTTATTGGCTCTATAATCTTGGATGGTAAATGAGGACACTAGAGCAAAAGAGATATGGAAGGTCATGGGAATATGAAATAGAGAACAATTATATCTCAGACTAGAAGTGTTCATCCCAATAGGAGTCATTCGTAACCATCGAGAGATTGAAAGGGACCCTGCACTAGTGGAAAGTTACCTTAAGACTCAAAACCAGGTGATAGGCCACTTTGATGATGTTTCTAAGAAGATAGAAGAGGATTGAATTATGGCCAGCCAGAGGAGATGGAACAACCTCCATCATAGCCTCAAGAACAGGGAGTACCATATTCTAGAAAGACTTAGGGGTGCATTGGAAAGGGCACCATTATACAAGAGGGCCATGCAGGCCAAAAGATCCAATGGTTGGGACTAAAGCTCAGTGCACCTTTGTTTTCAAGGCTGACTGATGAAGAGGAAACAGATGCACAAGATAGAGAATGGGAGAATGCAGAAAAGAATAATGGTTTTTGCCCCCTTGGGGAAACTCCCACACTAATTCCTCAGGAAATCAGGGGGGTTATTAGAGCCTTAAAGGAAATGCAAGAGGAGGATTAGTTGCTCAGAGGATGACCAACCATTCAGTTGGGGAGGGGGGAGGGGGGGTGATGATGAGCTCCATCATTAGACATATTTGGAGGGGTGAATAGTCATATTTTTGCCTTCTTAGATCTCTTTTTCTTGCATTTTTATTATTTTTTGGTTTTATGATGATATTTTAGGTGGTGATTTAGGCTAACATACTCTGAGTGCCTAATATAAGGTTGAGTGCAGAAACTCATGGTTTATTAATCATTTTTATAAGGATTTTATCATAAAGACTCAAAGGAGACAACAAAGAGGAATTATAGGAGGATTGACCACCCTCAGAGGTGTGGAGCGATAAAAAGGTGTCTTTGTAACTCCTAATTACCTCACATTAATTGTCAACCCAGGGACGACTTTTTGTTTCAAGAGTGTACTCAGTCTGAGGCGGCTATTTACTCAAGAGTAATGTTTTGCAGTATAGTGCTTAAAATGCAAAAGTAAATGAAAGCTTGTCTATGTTCAAAGTTATCTCCAAAAGAACTAGTAAGTGTACTTTATCAGTCAAGGGTTCGGCAGTGATAACCCATCCCTTCGGAAACTGATGGAAAGGAAACTAGAGCATAGACCACGAGCATGGGAGCTAGACAGTGACTGCCAATGCTCACTACAGCCTTAGATCATCTCTCACGCCAAAACAACAAATGCGATTAAATGGAACAGCAAATAAAGAATTGAACAGCAATTCTGGAATAGAACAACAAATCTAAAATGGAACAGCAATTGAATAACTAAGCCCCGCGAGTTGTAACCAAGCTTAATCTATTAACTCAAATACACTCTTCGCAATCAAAATAAAAATCTTTCACTCTTAAGGAAAATCACACGAAACACACTAATGGAACAGTGTTAACTATTGATAAATTATAGAACAACACTAATAAATCAGAAACGCACACAGCACGCTGGAATAATAATCTGATCAACCTGAATCAACAGGAATACGACTGTGCTTCCAAATAGAACACTATTATTTCTGAATCCAATGATTATGAAGAACACTACCTCAAACGAATGTATGACATGAATGTTCAATATAACAGCTCTGTAACAGAACAGTAAGAACATGCAATTAACTCTTGAAAGGATTAATAACTTGATGCGGAGTCAACACACGATTCTATCTGTAAAAACCTCAATGATTCAATCTTTAACAGAGCATGTAATATCAAATTATAAAGTATATCAAATTACCAAATAACAATGATAAACAAACCACGCAGAAAACAAAAGAATATAATATACAGCAGCGTAAAATGAATAGTAACTACAATTCATAACCAAGCAATGTTTTAATTCTGTTGACAGTCACACGGCAATCACTAAAGTAATTTATAAATGAAAGGGACAGCAACTGAAATCTGCTTTATAATAACAACCAAATATTTGAACAGCGAATCATGCCTCTTATAAAGAATGAAATAACAATAATGTTGTATTCGATTCAGTTAAAAACCACTTCTGTAATTGCAATGAACATACTTCACACATCAGAAATAAAGTAATAGAAATACAAACAGCAGATCGCTCCACCCGGGGTCGGGCCCTCAACCACCGGTGAAGCGTTGATGTGCTTTACTCCAGCGCTTGAGAAATGGAACAACAGCGAACTCTTTTATTAATCAGGCATTAATAATGTTACAAACAGCTCTCACTCTCTTAACAAGAGTCGATGCACAGTTCTGCAAATTACAATAAGGAAAGTCTCTCTCCCCCAATACACAATATATGTTCTCCTTTTATAATCAGAAGGAGGAGAAATTGAATAGTAAATACAATCTCCCATAACAATATTGGATTTCTTCCAACCAATTGATCAACAAGAAAATAGATTTACATCCCATCTTTCAACAACAACAAGTCGAATTTGGCTTTGTAGCTGAGATTTGGAGGACGGCCGCAACAACAGAACTGAGAAAATCGTGCTTAAAGAACTCTGCGAATCTCTCAACACAGGCCGAATTTGGGCAAACCATTCTTTGATAAAGTTAATTGGGTCCGTTCTGGACAAAACCCATGTTCCGGATTTTCCAGATTCGTCTTCATTTGCTCAGAATCTCAACCGCAAAACTATCACTCCTTATTCCAGCGCATTTCTGAGTTGGCACTTTTAATGATCAAATCTTCAATCTGGAAATTATCTTGGAGGCTAAAAATGGTGAATAATGTTATAACCAACTTATTAAAACTATCATTGATAAAATAATTCATAATCATCAATTTATTAGAAATAAAGGAGAATAAATAACATTCATTCATAAAAGCATAAATCATCATAAAATGGATTTAAATAATAAATTATAATAAATGACGTGATGAAGAATGGTAGAAATCGGTGGAATAAGCATTCAAAAGTGATAATAATAATGGCATATTAACGGCCCAACATACCCCCACACTCAATATGTTGCATGTCCTCATGCAACGAAAACCTGAATATATTGCATGTCTTCTTGCAACCCCAAGACAAAACCCATGTGTTAACCAAGCAAAAAAATTTGAGAACAAATGAATTCTTCCTTAATTAATGAATATTCACTTTTAGTAATCTTGATGAAGGCATAACAATTTTTATATTGACATTCAAGTTACGTGCATATGAAGTTGCAGCAAAATATGATATAAGTCACAGCAACCTTCATTGAACATTTTCCCAAAAACTACAAACCAGCTTTTGTTGAAATGTTGCAAGTAAATTTATAGTATATGAATGTCTCTATGATCCAAAAATTAGATCGTTTTGATGCACGGATCATGAGATATCAACAAAATGACTGTAGCTGAGAATGCATGATTTCCGAAATTTTATGAACCAATATTTCTTGAAATTGTCTGGGTTTGTATTACTGATACGTCTGCATTTTCCAAAAATCACAAGAATTGAGTTCATGGGTTTTTTTAAAAATATTATGGAAATCAATTTCTGCATTGTGTAAAAATGAAATTGTATGCCTTAAATGAGAAAGAAGATTGAAAACATCCATCATGCGTAGCAATTCCTCCCCCGCTCTGAAAAATTAGCATGCCCTCATGCGATGCTAGAAAAAATTGAGGTGGTTGCTACCAGCTGTTGAATTCTATGCTTGGTGTAAAACAACATGGAATAATGGAGGTGTTGAGAATGAATAAGAATAACAATGGATGATAAAGAATATAGATGACATGGTCATAAGAAAGAAATGAATGAAAGGAACACTCCCCCATACTCGAAAATGATATGCTACTGAAAAAGGGAAAGTGGTAAAGATGTGGAATGAAGGATGATAAATAATGCTCAAAATGGATTTTCATGAAATTCTCCTAAATTCGTAATAAATCAGAAAATTATGCGATTTTACCTCAAGTTTTACCTCCAAAAATGTGGAATGACATATATGGACTGGCAGTTGTTGAAGCTGATGTAGGCAGAGTTGGTGCTGAAAGTGATGCAAAAGGTGGAATCCAGGTAAGCACATCATGTCCGAAGAATTGTTCACGTATGCGAGTTGCTCGAGCCTCTTCTGTTAGTTGCAATACTGTAGTCATGCTGTGAATAGAATTCTGCCCATACTTGTTGTTTTCCTGTAAACAAAGCACTATTTGGCATACAATGTTCTTGAATCCATAGTGTTAGGTTTGAATAGCAACAGATAAGATGCATGCAAAACTTTCAATCAGAAAAACTTTTGTCAAATCAACAAGTTATGGCAGAGTGCAGTAATCATATCACATGCAATCCCATAATGCATACATTCCCCCCTCCAATTGGAAAAGGAATTCCATGACCATAAAGTATATGAGAGGTGTTGTGCTGATGGCAAGGCAAGGGAATGAACAATATAGCAGTGAATGAAGCAAAGTACACATATCAATGATAAGACAACGAGAGTTATGATTATAATGAGAGCAGAGTGTGTAAAGATAGTTATGAATAAGAGATAGGACGCTTTGGATTGATGATAGTTTATGCAACACGAAAAAGGACAACAATATGCTAAAAGGATGCTTAACTGACAGCATTCTAGCTGAAAATGATGTGATTGATCTGAAAACAATTTCTCATGCATAAAGGTTCAAAACAGGGAAAAAGTTAAGGAAATAACTTCTCTAATAAAAAGAAAAAATAAGAAAAGGGTATTATAATAATAATTGACGATAAGATATAACTTCAATACCATAAGCAGAGCCGCTGCTGCCAACAGGCGTCCATAGCCTCGGCAGGGTTGCTTTTTAACCCATATGAGCCAGAATCCTCAATTTATAACTAGAGAGTTACATTGTTGTTCTACAGAAGAGATCAGTGTGCTGGCGTGGTAACCAGATAACCACACTGCCATTCACTGGGATGTAGCAAAAGTGATCAAGCCGGCTCGTGATGAGACCTCCTGTTCCAAGGATAATTTGACTATCCAATGGATCATAACCCTGGTGTGGTGGCCATAATAGGAATGTCACTTTGTTACAGCCTTATGAACATGGTAGGCTGGCTCGTACTGAGACCCCCTATCCTCCATCCGCGAACAAAATTTTGTTATTATTACACATTTTTATGATAAAAAGAGGGAGGCTCAGTACTCCTTAAGAGCAGGGATGGTGGAAGAAGTTGAACATGTCAATAGAAAATATACCCATAATCTCATTTATTACAGACAGAGAAGATTATAATCCAGAAGGGTGGAACCAACATGGTATTAAGATGATCAATCAATATCATGTTCAACAGAAAACAATGCAGTAAAGTAGTATATAAATAATTGTGTCCCTTTTGAAAATAATCTATCATCAAGGAGCTGTCCTGTTAAAGATCATAACGTGAATGATATTAACTTACTTCAATAGAATCCATAATTCTTGTCCTCATAAAAATAGTGTACTTCATGCCATGGAGGGGAATCAGTAAAATGTGGTTGAGATGAACCAGGAATAGTCCCACAAGAGGAAGAAAATGTTGCTCTCAAAAATACTCCCAAAGTGTTGCTTTTTTGAATGAACAAAAAAAACACGCAAAAAAGTGTTGTTCCTTGTAGGGAACAACAAAGGAAATGCACACAAAAAGCAAAAATACACACAAAAAAAGTGTGAAAATGCAAATGTCGTTCCTTTGAAGAAAGGAACAGCAAAAACTAAAAGTGCCGTTCCTTTAGAAAAGGAACAGCAAAAACGCAAGTGCCGTTCCTTTGGAAAAGGAACAGCAAAATGGACAGTGCCGTTCCTTTGGAAAAGGAACAGCAAAAACGCAAGTGCCAGCAAAAACGCAAGTGCCGTTCCTTTGGAAAAGGAACAGCAAAATGGACAGTGCCGTTCCTTTGGAAAAGGAACAGCAAAAACGCAAGTGCCGTTCCTTTGGAAAAGGAACAGCAAAAACACACGTGTCGTTTCTTTGGAAAAGGAAACAACAAAAATGAAAAATGAAAAAGTGCTATTCCATTCGGAAATGAACAACAAATCGTGAAAGTGCAGAAGTGTTGTTCCATTTGGAAAGGAACAACAAAACGTAAAAGTGCAAAAATGGTGTTTTATTCGAAAAGGAACAGCAAAAAGTGGAAATGCAAAAGTGCTATGCCATTTGGAAAGGAATAGCAAAACGTGAAAATGTAGAAGTGTTGTTCCATTCGGAAAGGAACAACAAAAAGTGGAAGTGCAAAAGTGATGTTCCATTCGGAAAGGAACAGCAAAATGTGAAAAAGGAACAGCAAAAAGAGTCGTGGAAAAGGAATGGCAAAATGACCTGTGACAAAGGAACAACAAAATGAATTGCTGACCAAAAAGGTGTTGTTCCTTTGGAAAAGAAATAAGAAAACGAAATTGTTGTCCCTTTGAAAAAGGAACAACAAAAACGACAAAAGTGCACACAAACGCTGTCCCTTCAGAAAAAGAACAGCAAAAATACACAAGCATGAAATGCAAGCACGCAAAGAATGAATTAGATGTTCACTGTATTGATGCTGAGGATGGGTCACAGTTTGAATGAAGCAACACTTGAAACACAAAATATAAAAAAATATCAGAAAAGAAACAATGTTTTATTTAAAAACAATATGTAAATAACTAAATTAAGTTACAACAGCTATGATGTTATGTCAAAAAAAAAAAAATGATCTCTTTGAAAAATGTTTTGGCAGCAGTGATAAGACATGAATCTTCAGATTGAAATCAATTCTTCATTTGTCCTATTATGAATCCGTTGGGTAATGAGTTGGATGAAATTCCTTTGTTTTATTTAAAATTTCTTTCAAAATCACTTGTCCATAAATTGACCTTCTTTTTCTCCTAGGACCTGCAAAAAACGAGTATCTACCTGCAATAAAACATTAAATCATGGAGAAAGAGAGGTGTAAGGGCTCCATTAATCCAAGAATTATGAAAAAAATTAACAAGTAGTTACTCTGTATAACAAATTCATGGAGAAAATAACAAAGTAAAATTTATTTGTTACCTGCGGGAGAGCAGTGGCCAATCATGCTAACCTGCAGTGTTTTAATCACAACTTCTTTGTTTTTCGTCCAAATTGAGTGATTCCAAATCCAAATGAGAGCTAATTCAAAGGTTAATCTCCAATAGCAACAGGTTTTAAAAATTCAATGATATGATATGTCAATTTTACTTAGAACAACCTGCATAACATAGTCATTTTCGCTTACCCCACTTAGAACAACAATGAATGTTTTAAGCATAGATTCTTCGTTTGATGTCGGATTCGAATGATTCAAATTGGAAATGAAAGTAGATTCATTTATTTATTTCCAATAGAAACAGGTTTTGAAGACAAGAAGAATTGATAGGTCAAATACTGTAAGGAACATCCGGAAAAACAGAGTTTTAAGGGTGCTGATTTACGATAGACAGTCAGTATTTGGATCATAACTTCCCCATACGATATCGAAAATGAGTGATTCCAATTTCATTGGAAACTAGATTCATAGGGGAATCTACCATAGAAACAAGTTTTAAAAATATGGTCATTTAGGCCTCCAAAAACTGACTGTCCCAACTCTGTTCCTGAGCTGCCCACTAGACATCTGGTCAATGTTTTCGTTCTAACTTTTTCGTTTCAAATCGAAATTGACTGATTGAAATTGGGTTAGAAAGTAGACATCAAGGGCTACCTAGGGTAGAAACAGGTTTTAAAAATATTCATTTTTGGTCCCTCAAAACATGACTGTCCCGACTGTTTTTCTAGAAAATTCATCAAGCCCGCAAGCCAAAAAAATGATATTCAAGCATTTTTTCAAATTGGTGATAAAAAATAAATATAAGTGTTTGTAGAACTATTATTTCCATTATAAGTCATCTACATACACCAATGAATTAAAAGCAATTATCACCAATGTTGATTTGCATAGCATGTTGCAAAAAAAACACTAGTTTTACATGGAAAAACAAAATGCATTCCCTTATTTATTTTATTTTCTACACTAACCTATTTTGATTTGAAAAATGAATATGACTACGTATATGAGTACTTCCAGTGGAGCCATTTTCGAAATAAGGCTTCATATATACACATACCCAAATTTGAAAAATGCATATTAATGAAAATTAGGGTATGAGAAGCCAACTTCCCTTGAAAAGATGGAGTCAAAAATTGTTGAAGCGTGGAGCAATGTTGCAAACAAATGATGGAGTGAAAACAATGTTCAATATATCATTTATATTCTTGATTTCCCATAGCCATCATATCATGAAGTTCTTGAGCTTTTAAAATGACTTGTTGATGCAAACTAGAAGTAAGCTCATTTTCTTCCATAACTTCTACAATTTTTGAATTTGAAACATTCCGAATCTCATTGTAAGTTTTCTCTAATGGCGCATGTGAGATAGAATGGGTGGGAAGGGTGGGTAAATTTGGCAGTTCAACATTGTAAGCATGTTGTACTGGTTTATTGTGGTGAGGGTGTGGAATTAGTTGAGCAGGAAATTGTGTATGGAATGGAGTATTGTGATGATGTGGTTGGTTGGGTTGAGTGGATAAATTTGATATGCAAGCAGGATGTTGTGAAAGAGCTGGTGGAGAATATGGAGAATGTGCTTGTGCTACAAGATGAGGGAGAGTAGTCATGCAATCATAAGGTGAACCATGCCAAAATTGTAGATAAGATTGGTGGTTATATTGAAATTGACATGGCTGCCCTAGAACATGAGTATTCCATAATGGATTATGCAAGTAAGAGAATGGAGAAGAAGTGTTTTGAACCATACCCGTAGGCCATGATTTCCATGGTTTTGACCTTGTTGCAGCTTCCTCACCTCTTTGATATGATACTTCCATCCTAGATAAGGAAGAGTAACCATCTATGGGTTGCTCCTTTTGGTCATGAGGGAAAAACACTTCATCAAATTCTTCATTTTTATGAACCTGCAAAACATCCAATTTTGAGCTTAGAGAGCTAATAAAATCAACTTTAAAATTTTCAAATAAATCATTGATTTCAGCTCTTATGTCTCCTATTCTTGTAGCAGATTTGGAAAACAAAGAACAAACATCTCTAGAATTCTCACCAGCCTTGGAGATTCCTCTTGAATACCTTATGCACAACTCACAAACATCATTATATGATAACTGAAAAACATCACCTTTTCCTATCAGATTTAAGAGTTCTAAAAATTCATCTTTGATTCCTTTAAGAATGAGTGTTTTTAAGATCTCTTTCTCCAAATGCTTATATTTTGATTTTTGAAGGTTGTATTGAAATCGATCTACATAGTCCTCCAAACTTTCATCTTCCCCTTGTATTATACCGAAAATATCTTCGTTGGATTTGCAATAGTCTTGGTACTTCTTCAAGAATATGTTCTTCATGTCCTCCCATGATTGGATGCAATTCCCACCTAGGCTCATGAACCATCGGAGAGCTGCTCCTTTTAGAGTAAGAGGAAACACTTTAAATCTTTGATCATTAGTACAATAATCATATCCTCTACAAAGTATTTCGAACTCAAATAAGAATGTATCTGGATCTGCATTTGCTAAACCATGAAAATTTGGTAAAGATGGGGGAATTATGTGCATTTGTATCACTCCTCCTAGATCTTTGATAGGAAATTCAAAAGTAGAAACGTGAGCCATTTCTTACCATAGTATAAGATGTTGTTCATGTGTTTCTTCGAGGCTCCTTCTTCAAATGTTCCTGTCAATCGGTTAGTGAAATGGGTGGTGCTTACATCACCACTTGCATGAGATCATGTGATCCATTTTTTTTTTAAATTTCTATCTTTTTCCTAATCATTCACACAAAAATTCAAACATCTATTTCTACCCAACAAGGCAACAACAAATCTGTTAGGAAAGCGGACAGTGGAGCAAGGCTTGTACATGCTCCGCACGCAGGTTCTTACCTTCCGTTTTTAGGATCCAACTCTTCCCTAGCAGGCACTCATCAGCTTCACACTACTCTTTAGAAATGGCTACACTCTCCCCGGCAACGGCACCAAAATGTGGAGCGATAAAAAGGTGTCTTTGTAACTCCTAATTACCTCACATTAATTGTCAACCCAGGGACGACTTTTTGTTTCAAGAGTGTACTCAGTCTGAGGCGGCTATTTACTCAAGAGTAATGTTTTGCAGTATAGTGCTTAAAATCCAAAAGTAAATGAAAGCTTGTCTATAACTAAGTTACTTCAAAAGAATAAATCACACATTCAGAAAACTAGGCAGCATATCAGTCAAGGGTTCGGCAGTGATAACCCATCCCTTCGGAAACTGATGGAAAGGAAACTAGAGCATAGACCACGAGTCTGGGAGCTAGACAGTGACTGCCAATGCTCACTACAGCCTTAGATCGTCTCTCACGCCAAAACAACAAATGCGATTAAATGAAACAGCAAATAAAAAAATAGAACAGCAATTAAAGAATTGAACAGCAAATCTAAAATGGAACAGCAATTGAATAATCTAAATCCCGCGGGTTGTAACCAAACTTAATCTATTAATTCAAATGCACTCTTTGCAATCAAATAACATTCTTTCACTCTAAAGGCAATTCACACAAATCACACTAATGGAACAGCAATAACGATTAATGAATTATGGAACAGTACTGATAAATCAGAAACGCACATAACACACTGGAATAACAATCTGAATCAACATTAATCAACAGGAATGTGACTGTGCTTCCAGACAGATCTGAATCCAACGATTATGAAGAACACTACCTCAAACGAATGTATGACACGAATGTTCAATATAACAGCTCTGTAACAGAACAGTAAGAACATGCAATTAACTCTTAAAAGGATTAATAACTTGATGCGGAGTCAACACACGATTCTATCTGTAAAAACCTCAATGATTCAATCTTTAATAGAGCATGTAATATTAACTTATAAAGCATATCAAATTACCAAATAACAACGATAAACAAACCACGCAGAAAACAAAAGAATATAATATACAGCAGCGTAAAATGAATAGTAACTACAATTCATAACCAAGCAATGTTTTAATTCTGTTGACAGTCACACGGCAATCACTAAAGTAATTTATAAATGAAAGGGACAACAACTGAAATCTGCTTTATAATAACAACCAAATATTTGAACAGCGAATCATGCCTCTTATAAAGAATGAAATAACAATAATGCTGTATTCGATTCAGTTAAAAACCACTTCTGTAATTGCAATGAACATACTTCACACAGCAGAAATAAAGTAATAGAAATACAAACAGCAGATCGCTCCACCCGGGGTCGGGCCCTCAACCACCGGTGAAGCGTTGCTGTGCTTTACTCCAGCGCTTGAGAAATGGAACAACAGCGAACTCTTTTATTAATCAGGCATTAATAGTGTTACAAACAGCTCTCACTCTCTTAACAAGAGTCGATGCACAGTTCTGCAAATTACAATAAGGAAAGTCTCTCCCCCCAAATCCTCTCCTTACACAATGCGTGCTTTCTCCTTTTATAATCAGAGGAGGAGAAATTGAATAGTAAATACAATCTTCCCATAATAATATTGGATTTCTTCCAACCAATTGATCAACAAGAAAATAGATTTACATCCATCTTTCAATAACAGCAAGTCGAATTTGGCTTTTCAGCTGAGATTTGGAGGACGGCCGCAACAACAGAACTAAGAAAATCGTGCTTAAAGAACTCTGCGAATCTCTCAACACAGGCCGAATTTGGGCAAACCGTTCTTTACTAAAGTTAATTGGGTCCGTTCTGGACAAAACCCATGTTCCGGATTTTCCAGATTCGTCTTCATTTGCTCAGAATCTCAACCGCAAAATTGTCACTCCTTATTCCAGCGCATTTCTGAGTTGGCACTTTTAATGATCAAATCTTCAATCTGGAAATTATCTTGGAGGCTAAAAATGGTGAATAATGTTATAACCAACTTATTAAAACTATCATTGATCAAATAATTCATAATCATCAATTTATTAGAAATAAAGGAGAATAAATAACATTCATTCATAGAAGCATAAATCATCATAAAATGGATTTAAATAATAAATTATAATAAATGACGTGATGAAGAATGGTAGAAATGGGTGGAATAAGAATTCAAAAGTGATAATAATAATGGCATATTAACGGCCCAACAAGAGGCAACCAAAGGATCCCAAATATTCTCTCCAGCAATTCGAATTCGAAAAGCAGCCAAAGGATCCCCAAGGATTCTCTCCAGCAATTCGAATTCCAAAGCCAGCCAAGCAACTCAAAGAAGAGTGCACCCAATCCTTGTTCACTAAGAGTCAAGTGAACTCAATCACCATTTTCTATGGAGTTTTTGGTAGTTGTCCTGTAGAATAAATAGAGAAGAGCTATAGCTAGGAAGAGTTATTCTATTGTAGTATCGATTCCATTCAGAACTATTGTTGTGAGCTATTGAACTTTTTGTCCCATTTAATGATCAAAATTTTAGAGATGTATGAAGTTATTCTTTTATGAAATGAGCAGACTGATTTCATTTTATTAATTTAAGTTTCAAAGGGCTAGGCTCGGGGGTTAGGGCCCAATCCATGTGTCTCAGCTTCTCTGTTGTTACTATCTTTTCCTTCCATGTCATTTAGCTAGTTTTTCTTCTGAATATTTAGCTAGTTTGCTGGTATTTTTATTGATGTTTTAGTTCACTTCCTATTGTCTTCTGTTGTAGATTGAATCTTCTTAAATAGTGGTAAAGTAGTTGATAAACTCCATAAAGCTATGAGGTTAGCCTTCCCCTCTCAACTCTATCAATACATCTCGAGGAGGGTAGACCTTTTCCCATAGACCAAAAATGATTTCTCGCTTATGATTTCTTGGAAATAGATTAGATCAGTGCTTGCATCCTCGTGAATTTTTTATTTTTATTTCTTGCATAAATAGGCAAGCTGATAAAAGGTACAGGCAGCATATCCTAGAGGGAAGTTCTTCATCACATCCTGCTTCATCCCCTATCTCCCTTCCATCTCTATTGCTACATTCTAGACACTACTGTTACACTCCACTTTTTCCCACTTATTCTCACTGCCTTCCCCTTTTTATGAAAAACATGTGAAAACCTTCCGCCTTTGCTCCTCAAGCCTCCCACCACCATACCTCGCACTTCGCAAATCGCAACATTTAATGTTTACCTTTAACACTTATCGCTCGCTCCTTACGATTGTGATATTGCGAAATCGCAAATCGCACTTCGCACCACTTACCTTTTGCCTTGAAGACTTACTGCTCTCCTTCGTCGATTGATTGCCTTATTACTTCGTTCTATCAGTCACCATTGTTGGTCTCGTTTTAGTGCAAAAATTCTTGAAAACCATCGAAAAACCCGACCTCTACCTTCCTCCTCAAGACTCCCACCACTGTATGTCGCACTTTGAAAATCACACCATTTAACGTTTACTTTAACACTTACCACTCATTTGTTGCGATTGCAATATTGCGAAATTGCAAATCACACTTCGCAACTCTTAGATTTTACCTTTAACTCTTACCTCTTGCTCTTGCAATTGCGATATTGCGACATCACATATCGCAAATCGCAACTTTTCCCTTTCTTCTTTTCACTACAAATCGCATCTCGTAGATTTTATCCTATCGCAAATCGAATTTTGCTGAACTTACCACATCACAAATCGCAGCTCGCAACGTTTACTATATCGCAAATCGCACTTCGTTGAACTTACCACATCACAGATCATAGCCCGCAACCTTCACCTCATTGCAAATCGCACTTTGCACATTTTAGTTCATTCCTTTAAGTCCTTACTGCTATTCATTTAAACTTGTGATATTGCGATTTGTGACCCGCCACATCACTCGTCGTACTTCGCACTTCGCACAATTTAGTTTATTCTGTTAAGTCTTTACTACTATCCATTTAAACTTTCGAAGTTGTGATTGCAACATCGTACATCGCGGTTTTTTTCCTCCATCGCATTTTTGAGTTATTTTTGCTCCAAATTCATTTCTGACATTATAATAAAATTTTCCAAGGGTTTAACCCCCTCTTTCCACTTCCAAACCTTGTTTCATGTGTTAAACCCCCCATTAGCCTCTTTTAGTCCTTTTTCTTCCTCCAAGCCATAAATTACCTCTTTTTAGTTAGAATTAAGGCATGGATAGTTTAGTTGCATGGATAGGAGCATGGTAGATAGATCATAGGATAAGTAGAGTGAATTTATCTGTTTGGTCAAGTTAAGTGTGGGTTAGAATTGGTTTCCTTTTTGCGATTTGTTTTTCTGCAAATTCAATTAGCTTTATTCTTGTCATTTCTTTCCAGAAATTTAGTTCAGTTTCCTTTCTGTCACTTCCTTCCAGTAATTTACTTTCCAATCGTTTTCATAACTTAAGGAATAACACCCTTTCGTAAAACAGAAGAGGATGACATGAACAGAATGCATCTACTGTGTATATAGCACTGTCACCTCAAAGTTTGTACAAACCTTGGGTTGATAAAGTAAAGTAGGGCAACCCCTGAGAGTTGCATCACTCTTGGTGCAATACCGAGGCTAACCACTTTTTGGCATCGTTGCTGGGGAGGTGTCTAGTATATGGTTTGATTTTGCTTTTAGAATTCTTTTATGATTTCCTTTCTTTTCATGTCATTTCAGAAATTTTGAAATATACAAAAATATCTGATTTTCATGCCTCGTAGGACTACGAATACCCAAAGACAAATCTTACCTAAAACCCCCACATCACCTCCTGTCCACCCTTGACTCTTCTTCAGTGGAAGTGAGATTGAACCCCCTCTAGGAGAGCCTTCTAAATATTTTGAGGATCCTATTGGGGAAGGAGAAGAAGACCTTGTTTCAACTGAGGGACCTACTTCACCTATCTTAACCATGGCTAGGATCTAGAGAGCCATTCCCATAAGAGAGGTAGATACCAAAGAAACTCTATTTTATCAACCAGAGAAGGCCTCAAGGCCCTCGGCCATATCAACAAGGTATGCAAGGTGCACCTTGCTCTTACTAATACAAAAATCAGAGTGCATAAATGCAACCTTGGTACACTGCCACTCCTCCATCCCAATCTACACCTCCTACTTGGCCTTTCAACCCTTCATATCATCCTCAACCAAAAAACCAACCATTTCAGCAGTATGTTCCACAACAACCTCAATGGAACAATCCATCGCAAGGGTGGAGGCCTCAAAAAAATCAGCTACATGCTCTAATGCCTCCACCCCAACCTCAACCTCTTCTTACTCATGTTCCTCCACCTAGGCTACCTATACCTACATAGCCCAATCTAAACCCGAACAATAGACAGGCACAACAGGCTCCCAGTGGAGAAACATCCCATCCAACTTATGTTGTGGAGATACAGGAGGTTAATCTCAGGTCGGGAAGAGTACTCCCAGAAAATAATCCCCTATCTCCACCTATAGAGGTTGATGAGGAAAATGAAGAAGATAACACTCATATCCAACAACCTCCTTTTCCCGAGCGCTAGATCCACAGTAGTCAGCACACCCCAGAGGAGACTGAAATCCTGGGAGAATTGGAAAATTTGTGTGTAAAGATACCACTTCTCCAGGCCATTAAGGATGTTTGTATCTATGATAGGCTCATCAAAGAAAATTGCTTCAAGAAGTTTGGGAGAAGGAAGAGAGATACCCCCACCATCAATGTGGTAGGACAACTCTTTGACCTAATGTCGGGGAAGGTGATATTTCCAAAATACCTGGACCCTAGTAGTCCAATTATTGATGTACATATAGATGGTGTCATATTCCCTAACGCTCTGATTGATTTAGGGGTTGCCATCAATATCATGACCAAGGAAACTATGTTGAAACTTAATCTCCAAGGGACTTTGAGGAAAACCACAACAGTTCTGCAACTTGCAAATCGGTCCACAGTAAATCCGGAAGGAATTGTTGTGGATGTTGTGGTTACTGTTGACTCTTGGGAGTATCCTACAGATTTCCTTGTACTGCAACCAAAAAACAAGTTTAATGTTTATCCTCTCATCTTAGGGAGGCCCTGGTTAGCCACTACATATGCTTATATTAGTTGTTGGGTCAGAAACATGACTATAAAAAATGGGCCTTTGTCTAAACATCTAGTGTTATATCCTCTAGCCCAGCCTTCCATTCATCATGATCTCCCTATATGGTTGGAGGATGAACTATGAAGAAGATGAGTTATATAACACTACCCCTATGTGTACCATAGATGTTATTTTTAGAGAGGGGCAGCTCGATGAAGATGAACTCATTGACCATGCCATTCAAAACCAGTCCTCCACTAACACTCCTCTCAAAACCTTAGTCAAAAATTCTGAAATCCAAGCTTTGATGGAAGTGCACTCAGTTGAGACAACCTCTGAAACCACCAAGGCTATTGATTTTGGCCCATCCATATCTCTTAAAATCAACCCAACCCTCTCGAATGAAGAAGAGAAGCAGCTATGCCAGCTTTTGAAAGAAAATATTGAAGCATTTGATTGGGATTACAAGGACATGAAAGGGGTGAATCCTTTAGTACGAAGGCATCAAATTTACATCAAAGAAGGATGTAAGCCTGTGAGTCAACCCCAAAGAAGGATGAACCCAACTCTAAAGGACATAGTCAAAGAAGCGCTGAAGAAACTATTGGATGTAGGGTTCATATATCCTATATCCGACAATGAGTGGGTATCTCCTCGTGTCCTAGTCCCAAAGAAGAATGGGAAGTGGCGAATTTGTGTTTATAATCGATAACTTAACAAAGCCACCAAGAAAGACCATTTCCATTTGCCCTTTATAGACCAAGTCTTAGATGGCCTTGCAGGGAAGAAATTATTTTACTTCTTAGATGGGTTCAGTGGGCACAATCATATTCAAATCAGCCCTGAAGACCAGAATAAGCCCACTTTCACCTACTCTTGGGGTACCTTTTCTTATAGATTCCTACCCTTTGGGTTATGCAATGCCCCAACTAACTTCCAAAGAGCTATCCTGAGCATATTTTTTGAGTTAGTCCATGACTCTGTCGAAATTTACATGGATGATTGCACACCATATGGGGATGACTTCTAGGAAGCTCTCTCCAATTTAGATAAAGTACTAAGGAGGTGCATTGAGATGCATCTCTCCTTAAGCTCTGAAAAGTGTGAATTCCTAAAGAAGGTAGGGGTTGTATTAGGACACTCCATATCCCAAGCAGGAATATAGGTAGACCTAAACAAAATCACTATCATCGAAAGGGTACCTTCTCCTCAAAAGCAGAAAGATTTCAAGAGTTTCTTAGCCTTGGATAGTTACTATAGAAGGTTCATCAAAGATTTTAGCAAGATGGCTTCTTCATTATTTGGGTTATTGGCCAAAGATTCCGAGTTTATTTGGTCTAGTCCTTGTCAAGAGGCTTTCGAGCTCATTAAGAAAAAGTTGAATACTGCCCCCATCCTTTGAGGTCCAAATTGGACACTACCTTTCCACATCCACATTGATGCATCCAACAAAGATTTAGGGGCAGCATTAGAACAATTAGAGGACAAAATCCCTTATTCCATTTATTTCATCAACAAGAATTTGTCCAAAGCCGAGCTGAATTATATTGTTACTGAGAAGGAGATGGCGGCCATTGTCCATGAATTGAAAAAATTTAGGCATTATGTTACTGGATATTAGACCTTTGTCCACACTGACCATGCATCCATCAAGTATTTAATGAATAAACCATATGTAAATGCTAGGATAATTGGATGGTTGTTACTTTCGCAGCAATTTGATTTGACCATTGTTGATAAACCTCAAAAAGAAAATGTTGTTGCAGATTTTTTGTATAGGTTAATTCTCCTTGTAGGTGAAGAAGGAATGGTTGATGACCACCTGCCATATGAACACCTATTTTCCATATCAGCACTCTCACCATGATTTTCTGATATAGCCAACTTCTTGGTTGCTTGAAAACTCCCTCGTAATCTTTCATTCAAGGAGAGGAGTATAATCATTAGAAAAAGTGCCCCTTTCACATGGATTGGGGGAAATATTTTCAAGCTAGGCCCTGATCAAATCCTAAGGAGATGTATGAGGGAGGAAGAATTTTTTTATATTCTCTCTAAATTTCATGACAACCCATGTGGAGGCCAATTTGCTGCAAAGAGAACTACTTACAAATTTTTGCAGGTAGGATACTATTGGCCTACCCTTCACTAAGATTCAAGAAGATACACTAGCAGGTGTGACCAATGCCAAAGGATTGGGAAACCCACACAAAGGGATGAAATTCATTTACACCCTCAGCTGGCTCTTGAGCCATTTGATAAGTGGGGCATGGACTTTGTTGGACCTATTGATCCACCACCCAGACATAAGAAGTATATCATAGTCTATACTAATTACCTCACAAAGTGAGCTGAAGAAAAAGAAGTGAAGGTAGAAACCGAGGAGAAAGTGGAAGAATTTATGAGGGAGACTGTGTTTTACAAATTTGGATACTTGAGAGAAATATTCACTGATCAGGGAGCACAATTCACCTCTAACCTCATTAAGAATCTTTTGAGGAAGAAAAATATTAAGCATAGAACTTCTACTGCCTATCACCCTCAAGCGAATGGAGAAGTCTCGAGCCACAAGAATATTAAAAGTCAGTGTGCCTTGGAAGAAAGAGTTCACAAAATTTGTGTCAGTAGAAAAGAATGGGATAAACTTTATCGTTGGGGGATTCTGTGTGAAGGTGTTTGAAGCTTCCATTGAAACACTCAATTATTCTGTCCATTACATACCATATTACGAATTTATCATCTACAATAATATTATTGACCAAATTTTGCTTAAGTTATAGGTGTTGTTTGTGTGCATGCGCTTAAATTGTTGTCATTCTTAATGGTAGTACCAGTAGCAGCAAGCATCACTCAAAAAATTCTCATATCTTTCATGTTTTTTTAATTTTTTTTCGATGTTTAGAATGTGGATGTGATGGTATGAGACTTCACCATCACATCAAAACGTTCTCGAGAAGTATTTTTTGCACAACCTTTCTTAGATTCTAGTTTACTAGTAGTTGTTCCATTGAAACATCAGGATACCATTATTTTTGGCTGGGTTTTTACGAAACCTTTTACCACTGGAATGTGGCTACTAATAGAAGGGTTTTTCATCATCTCCGGAGGGATGATGATCTATATTTTGGAGCGCAGAAATATTCGAAATTTCGAAGGGAAGCCTAGAAACCCATTTGGAAGCATATTAAAGTAAGGAACAACTTTGGCGGGCCCCATGCCCTATTTTTTAGACCTCCCATTTGGAAAGAACAAAGCAATTACATTAGCTATTGAAGGGATTGGAAACCACATTAAATTTAACAATGTTTGTTTGTGTGTAGGTTCATTTTTATAACCTAGTTCCCTAATCAGGGTATGTTGTTCTCTTTCTATTTCACAAATTCCTTGTTTGTCCTTCATTAATTTCTCTTGAACACGTATGGAACTTTATTGAAAATTGTATTTGGGATGGAAGATGATGCTCGGACCGAAATGGGGTGCATAGTATTTGTGGTCTGGTTTTTTGTTATTGGAATTCTGCAATCATGCTATACATCAAATTTATCAGCTATTCTAACAGCCACACGTTTAGAACCAACCCTTAATGACATCAACAGTGTAGTGGCAAGCAATCTAATAATTGGGTATCAATCAGGATCTACACTACAGAATCTCTAGGCATAGACTAGTGCCTCTAATGAAAGCTGATTATTATAATGCTTTGTCTAGAGGTGATGTGGGTGCTACCATGGACGAACATCCATACATACAATCTCTTGTAGCAAAACATTGCGATAGCCTCGCATTTGCTGGCGAAATGTTCACAATTCAAAACTAGGGATTTGTGAGAAATTACTATTGGGATCTGTAATTTCATTTTTGTATTGCAAACAACTATTCATGATGATGATTTTAGCTTTATTTATGGATACTGATGGGTTTTTTTAGGGCAGGCATTTGATCGCATGAATTATGAACTGGTAAGGGAAATTTTTGTTATACTACTAGAGCTACCAGAAAACAACGAAATCATCAGATTGTAACGACAATGGTTACCTTACTATGGCAGTGAATGCAACAAATATAGTGATTAATAGGGAACGAACCAGCTTCATGTTCAACACTTCTGGGGCCTTTTCATCATAGTATGGATGGTATCAACGATAGTGCTATTGTTTTATATGTTGCAAAGTAAATGGAGTACTTCTACAGCGGCCTTACCAACTCGTCTCCATGAAATATCATATGCCCTATTTCCTCCTCCCCCTGATGGCCCAACTGCTCCTGAAGGTTCATCAAGCCATGGAAGCGACAGATTTATTTCTCACGAGGACTATGGCAAAAGCGTGGAAGTGATCATGAATAATCCTCCTGATGGCCCAACGGCTCCTAAAGGTTCATCAGGCCAAGGCAACAGAGGCTTTATTTCTGGCAACGACTATGGCGGAAGCTTGGAACACGTGAATAAAAATTTAAGCCTGAGGAGAACAAAATCGTTGGCTAATGCCATGGCATTTGTTGCAATTTGAATCACACTTCAAACATGACTTCTTGCCTTCAAACATACAACGCAGTGGAGTTGCTTCCTAGCTTGACAATATGGCAAAACTTGCATTTGCATAAGTTCCTAACATGTCTTTTGATTACCGCATTTTCTTTTATGCATTTTCTTTTGATTACCCTCACTGTAATATGAGCCATCTTGGAATAATAAAATCAGTAGATGATTTTAAGTTTTTAGTTAGAGTCTTCGTTAAGAAATTTTCTACTCATGGATAAATGTGGGTTTATGAATTTCTCTTCTTCTGTCTACAATGTATGATTATGAATACATGCCACGTCCCATTTATGTACAGCGTATCAACACATGCCATGTCATTTTTTCCTTCAGTTTGAGATCCAACCATGTCGAGCAGGGTTTTAATTTGATGGGCAAAATGGTTGTCATGGAAATTTTTCCCGTACTTGACGTTTAAAAATGTGGTATACCCTTCTTCTAGATGTGTTATAAAATTTAAAAAACCTATTTTTGATGTGCTATTATTTTCCCAAAATGTTATTAATATTGTAAAACAAACTTTGTTTCATTTCGGCCAGTACGTATCACAATGTTACCTGCTACAACTATTCTACTTTACACTTTGTTTGAATAACACATTATTTTCTTGTGATTGATTCATTCATATGCATATGACAAACTATTTGTTTGAATGACAAACCATTGGCATTTTCTTGTGATTGATTCCTTTATATGCATTGTTGAGAGATTGGAATAGAATGGTCAAAAACTAGCCTACACGAGCCACTCAACACATCATACGTTTTAGTTTTATATTCAACACACAAGCTATAATATAATATTAGCAGCTGAAAATAAAAAATAGAGGTTCATGGAATAGGAAAAATGAGATAACTGAATCACAAATCTCCAATGTCCAACTTCCATTAACCCATCTGTATTATTATTACTTACTTAAGACAATGTCTACAAATTTTACACTAAGTCAGAGTTTAGTGTATTTAAACAAGAATTATCTTATAAATATCTCAATAGAACTTATCTTAATAAAATGATAATCAATATCACATTTCATGGGACACAGATAAAGGATCCAGAGTAAAACAAATATTGAGAACTTAAGTCTGCACACTCCCAAAATAGGAGCTAGAAATTCTTCTCTTAAGAAGAAATTTTCCATGAGGGGAAAGACATAAAGAAAGAAAGAGTTAGACCATTCAAGCCAAGTGTTGGTCGGTTTAATTGTTGGATTAAACCTCTCAATATTAATTATCAATCCGGGAGTCGTAAGCGCAAGTTGTACCGCGTATTGGCTCAGCTTACTCATCAGAGTATAAATATGTTCCTTTGTGATGATAAACTAAATAGTGGAATGAAACACACATTGGCTCGCAAGCAAGCAATCGTGAAAAGGAAACCGACTTAATTAGTTTTGCTCAGTGCAAATGCAATTAAACTATAATGAAATTCAAGAAAATCCTCAATCATTCTTGCATTCGCATTAAAAATCTCCTATGATAACTTAAAAACCTTAATGTAATTATTCCTCTCATTAACTTAAAACTAACACTTGAAACTAAGTTTGAAATAAGCAAAAGACTACACATTATAAATTCACACCTTAAACTAACTAAAACTACTTGTTAAAACAAATTCAAGATTCTAAAATAACAAAAGAAACAATCCTAACTATTTCTAAAAGAACTACTTAAAAGATCCTAAAAATTGCATCCCAAATGATCTAAGATAATCCACACACATTACCCTAGTAATAACTTCAAACCTTAAACTAACTAAAATTACTCTTGATAACAAATTCAAGATTTAAATTAACAAATTATAATTCTATCTATTTCTAAAATAAACCATTTCACTTTATAAAATAACACTTAAGAATCTCCTTAAAACTATTTAAATATTTTAATCTAAATGAAAATGAACTATTAAAAAGCAAGCCTACTTCAAACAGAATGGTCACACTGTATTTAAACTTGATATATCCACCTAATCAAATCCACACTCAACTTGCTCACATAAGGAAATGATTACACTATAAAAACAGTAAAGAATCTAATTAAAAAGAGATCTAAATCAAAACAAGTTGTAATTAAAAGAGATCTAATTATTGATTGCAATCATTTTAAATAAGCAATGTTAACATATTCAAATTCAAAACATATACAATCTGTTCTAATTTCTAAATTAAACTCAAGACTTGGAAAATAACATTATCATCTAAATGCAGAATTAAGAAAGATTAAATGCTATTGAAAATAATTTAAAACAAAAATATAAATTAAACAATTTAGATTAAGTAATATTAGATATTATTGAAAAAAAGAATTTAAAACAAAAAAAATAACTCTATAAATTAAACAAAACAATTAAAGAAAAAGATAATTCTACTAATTAAACAAATTCTAAATCTATGAAAAATGAGGACTCTAACAAAAATTACAATGCTAACATTAAAAAAAACAAATAAATGCATACTAAATTAAATTAAAACCATTGCTTCAAACATTAATGAACAAATACATAATTTTCTGCTTCATTACAATCATTGTGCTGGGCAATTCGATTTATGAGAGAATCGATTTTGCATATGAGAATTCTGCTCTTTTAAATGACGGATTAACACTTTGTGCCTTCTCCTCTTATATTTAGAAATCGATTTTGCAAATGGGAAATTCTGCTTTCTAATTGAGGAACTCATTGCTCTACGCTCTAACAAATTGAGCAGCTATCTCATTCTAATACACAACTCCTTTAATTGACATACTCTTCATTCTACAGCTACTCTCTGATCTATCGACTTCTCCAGAAAATCGACTGCTTCAATCTACAGCTCCTACATATCGACTTCTTCTCTAGAAAATCGATTTCTCCTATCTATCCCTCTATATTCTACAGTTTACATGTCGACCTCTAGCTACTTCTATATCAATTTTTTATCCATCATTCTATAGCTACCACACATCTCGACTTCCAGCTACTGCTACTCGACTCCTTTTTTCCATCCCATGCACACTGATATATATATATAATTAATTACAAAACTAAAGTTTCAACGGAGAAAATAATTTGTTTTACAAATGCTAGAATAAGAAATTGGTTTGAACAGAATGCCAAATTCAGAAATTTCTCCTCTTTTCATGGGATTTTACTATTGCTGGAAGATGGGTTTGTTTCTTCTGGAAGAAATCAAACTTCATGTAGCTGGTGGAGGCATCATACAAAGATTTCGGAACAGCCATATCGTTTTGAGGTTCAATCTTATCATGACCAAGAAACGAAGAAGAAGGGTACATGTTTGTACTGATTCCAAGCCTCCACCCTGTCTCTTTGGCAATGGCAAGTTGTTCACCTGTGATCATCTTTACGTTGACACCAAGATTAAGAGCTCGACAGATTGTTTCAGCGCTATCATGGCGAGGAGGATCAAATAGAGGCGGCAATCCAACAAATTGCCATGGGGATCCCTTACTGTCTTTGGTCCTTTCAGGGACTTCCAATCTAGCTACAGCAAGGGAATGAAGTCCCCAAAAAACGTGCGCTCATTGGCAAATGGATCTATGCCAACTCAAAGGAAATCGATATGTATGAGTGGGCTCAGAGGTGCTGGGTTAAAAAAGTTGGATACATGCCAAAGATCAGCACGCTGATCGGAAATTGGTTCACTATACACTTCAGGCATGAACATGATTGTAGCAAGGTCATGGATAGGGTATGGGTATATGGTCGTAGCTATCTCCGGATTATGCCATGGTACCTGGGCTTTGATCCTCTGGTGGATGCGCCCCGGGGCAAGTTCTTATGGGCCAAATTGCCTGGTCTCCCGCTAGAATACTGGACGGAGAAGGCTCTCACTGCTATCGGGAATACAATTGGAACGACTAGGTACGTTGACCCAAGGAGTGTTGGCAATCCGGATAAACGCATTGCCTGGATTTTGATTGAAGTTCCCACAATGCGTGAGCTGGCGGGGGACGTGGTGTTGGTGTGGGACAAAAGGCGACACACTCAGCGTGTCGATTACTGGGGTATTCCTTTTCGCTGCCTATGCTACTACAAAATGGGCCACCTACAGCGGGAATGCCCTCACAGGTTCTCGAAGATGAGAAGGATGCGCAATTACAACCTTACAAAGGGGGCTGGGCACAACTTGTCTCCCTCCACTTTGCTGTCGTCCCCGAATAAGTTGTCTTCCTCTCCATGTAGGTCAAGGGATAATATATCCCGTGAATATACAACGACATCAGAGGACCCTCCTTTTTGCTCAAACGAGCGCCCGTTTTCATCTGTAGCTGATGCCCATGGGACGAACACTCCCCCTCCTCCCATTTCTTCACATCTGGACGATATCCCTGCACGATGCCAATCTGCATCACGTCGAATTCACCCTGTCAGTGGCATCTCCTCCCCTAAGGATCAGCCTACACAGCGTTGTTTGGCTGACGGCCAACCCGATACAAATACTCATCTTTGCTCCATCAAGGAACCTCCCATTAACATTGATCAATCTGTTGAAAGCCCTATCAATGTATCTCCATCGATGCCTGCCTTGGAGTGGGCATCCCCATACAATGATCAATCTTTTGATGCTGACCAGGCTTTCGAGTCCCCCAAAAATACAGTTGGGACTACCCTGGATGACCTTTTGAGGAACCCTGATCTGGATCTTGCAGCCTTGACTGTCTTTGGCAGGAAGACCTCTGACAAGTCTCCTACTATATCGCCGAGGTCCGCCGCTAACATTACTGTCCGTAAGACTACTAAATCAGGATCCAGGCACTTTAGAGGGAAAAAGAAGATGAAAGAGCATTTTAGGGGGGGAATATTGAACTTACAGGAGATTCCTATCATGCAATCGGAGATGGACTGGGCCCTTAGTGCAAAACACCCGTTTGGGGGTGAGACATGATCTCCTTTCTGACTCTCAATATAAGAGGGACTGGCGACCCCTCTAAAATAAGAAGCCTCTGGGACCTGTTTATCCTTTATTCCCACGATTTTTGGGGCTGATACAGTCATATGGTTTTTATCACAACCATCCATACAAGGAGAACAGGGTATTTTGGCTTTTTTTTGCCTGCAACATCTGATCTTTTCCTTCCGAAACAACTGTTGGGTGACTCCATATGCAATTCGTGGGATCATGAACAAGCGAGCCAGCCTTTGTTTTTATTTTCTCACTGGCTTGATATTTATCAGGAACAAGTGTGCCAGACTATTATCCTCTGGCAATGGTTTTATTTTTGAGTATTTGACCATATTTGGATGCTCTCGGTAATGGTTTAACTGGATTATGATTGTCGGATCACTAGCTCTCCCGACTAGTGTTTTTGCTTATTATTTTTGTTTTCTCTGAGATTCGGTTGTTTTTACATACCGAATTTTTGTATATGTCGTGCTGTGTATACTTCTTTCCAATGCCTAGGCTAGATGCCTCTCTGTATTTGGAATGTTCATGGGGATCATCATTAGGCATAATCTTGCCCCTATAGATGTATTGTGATCATTACTCTGTCTGATTTCTGGGTCTCCCTACTTCAGGTCGGAGATCTGGAATCTTTACTCAGTATGTATTGTATTGAATTATGGACTGTTTTTACATCTAATATAGACAAAACAACATTTTTTTCTTCTGAAAAAAAAAAGGGAACGAAGTCCCCACTCAAAAAATTTATCAATTACTTACTTCACTTTATTTCTCACATCTTCCTTGGACGATGATTTGCATGGTGCACCCACGTAGGCGATTGCTCAACTCCCATGGCTCTCCATTCATCCTCGAAGTCTATGAATCCATATGAATCAATATTATTCCGTGTGAAGGGCACATGAGGGAGCTGTAGTTACCTTAGTTTTGCGTTCCCCATTAGATAACAAAATAGTCATATAGATTTGTCATATCAACCACAATGTTCTCCTTGGTCACCTTACGAAGCATTGTAAGGTACCATTCACGAAGCTTATCAGATTTTGGGGTCTTGTGGGTGTTGATAATTAATAAGCAGGTAAATATTGAAAACAAACACAACAACAACACCACTGCTGCTATGATAACTAAGTTGAAGTCGCCCATTTTTGTCTTCGAAGTTCAACTCCCCAAATGTTGACAATTAAAAACTCCTCTAGAAAGTAACACCACACTATTATGATGAATGAAACTTTGTTTCCTGTGCAGTAAGGCCTGCTATTGCACTCTGCTGACCAGGAGCATCATCCAAAATCTTAAGAGTAAAATGAGATTCGTTTTTAATCCCCAAACATAACCAGAGTAGAAATATTTATAGAGACCCAATACGTTCACGTTCAGGGGTGGTCTTCAGTGGAATATTCCCCTGACGATAACTCTTTCACAAAGCATAAGTTTTCCAAACGATTTTTGGGTTATATGAAACATGGTGCTCTAAAAAAAACCCATGTCTTGAAGTTTAGATATTCTGATCCATTTGATTGAAAAATTGATATTTTCACCTACAGCAATCTTGTATTCAATTTTGCCGCAACTAGTTAAAATTGGCTTATGGAGACTTCTGGCAATAGAATTCTTCTCAATCTTTATTAGAGCCCAAACTATTGCTTCTTGCATAAGGTGACTCCATACTCAAAAACATTCATGGACCCAACTTATTCACCTGCCACCAAGAAGGCATTTCATTAATGAGATTTACACACAAAACACTCGTCAAATTAACTAACAAGAAGAATTTATAATTTAATATCTATAGTCTCTAAATGCCTCTAATCATAAACTTAAAAGGAAGAAAACACTAGGTACAACCATGTAATGATGTGATATATATCGTGAAAATTTGGGCAAAAGTGCAGCTCAACATCCCCCCATGCTTAACTTCTTGCACGTCCTCGTGCAAGCCAAAATTATAAGATGATGAAATAAGGTAGGGAAAATGTCAGTAAATAGTTTAGCTTGATATTGTAATGCATTTATTAACCCGCAACATTATTATTACGACACCAGCTAAAACCATGTGAGATGATAAAACAAGATCAGGTACCGAAAGTAGACATGATGGAGAAAATAGTATCGCATATACCTATTACCTTGTCCCAAATTTTGTTTTTCCCAAAGTCTTATGATAAAATCAAGTTTTACTGAAGAGGTGCAATTTTACAAATACTACCACAGGTTTCATGCACCTACAATATCAATCTTGTACCTAGGTCATTCAACACATATTTAGAGGAAACTACAATCAATACACATTGTCGGCAACCAAAAATTTGTGAGTTGTCATCATTGAGCATTTCATCATTCTGAATACCATTAAAATTAAAGTGAGTTTTGATACCAATCAGCAACCTCTTTACGTTGTCATCCGGATTCAAAAGGAAATTTCCTCTTAATCTAGTATAATGGATTACCTTCACTAAGGGTACCACATCATTCAAAGATTCTTGATTTTTGAAAGATAGAACTCAAAGCATGATGTTCAAATTGTCTTAAAACCATTGCCCAAGAAAAATAATGATTCTTAGGGAAAGATAAGGATAACCAAGCAAATCATAGTATGCAGTTATTTTTAATACCACAGACATGGCCCTACTGCCCGCAGGTGTCCATAACCTTGACAGGGATGTCTTTTAACCTAGCGAAATGTCAGTATCCCACTTACTAGATATAAATTCAAAGTTTTCTTATTTTACTTTTTAGATGAAGGCCACTGTCCTGGCTTGGTAACCAGTTGATGGCAGTGCCACTCACAAGAAGTAACATGGATGAACAGGCCAGCTCGTGATGAGACCTCCTGTCTTCCAGCTTTTTGGCTGAAATCCATTACTCTGGCTTGGTGACCAGTAGTAGTAATGTCATGCATGCTAGATCCTATGATCGTGGTAGGCCGGCTCATCACGAGACCTCCTATCCTTCCCTAAATCTTTGTAAGTTATGATTATGATTAACCTTAAAGGTTTACTTAATAAGTAGGGAGACAGATCTACTCCTTAAGAGCACAAGATGGCGTGAAAATTTTTTAATCACTAGTCATTGCTGGCTAATTCCTCTACCCAAAAGACTTGTTAAAGATATCCCAGACAATGACTTAAAGATTCTTTGAGTTAAGAATGCTAGTGTTCTCCCGAATAGCTCATTATGATCTTTGCAAGAGTGGTCCACCATAGGGGTTTTCCAATAGTACCTTCTAAGGGAAACTGAAAATATATATCCGAGATGACAACTTATTAGAGCGATTAATCATGGTTACTTTTTGCAAAATCATGAGGTATTAGAGTGAATTGTACTCAACAAGATTTATCACAAATGCGTGTGTTAACAACTAATGTGGATCAATATTAGTTTTACAGGCATTATTTAAAATTCAAAACCCGAATAGCATTGTAACTACTTTATTCATTTATTCTCCTACCCTACTTTACTCTAAGAGGCAAAAGACTCATTTTCAAGTATATGAGTACTTCCAATGAAGCCATGTGCGTAACAAAATGTTGATTATACTCACGCTTAGTTTTAAAGAATAGAATTCAAGACATATGAAAGCATGAGAAACCAGTTTCTTTAATTGATATGGTACCAAGAGTTTACGAATGCTGAGGAAATAAGATGGCTCGATGACTACTCGAAACCAGGATTCAATGGAATCCACATATTTATGATTCTCCAACTGATGCAAGTCTTCCACAGTTTGATAGTCACTCTCCTGGAGGCATAAGGGATCTGGTGAAAGAGAAAAGATAAATCCCTCAAGTTCAGGCTCAAATATTTGCTTTTCAAATTTACAAGAATGGTTGAGAGAGATTCTAGGGTTTTGAGTTTCAACAACATTTTTAGAACATGTTCGAATCAAAGGTTGCTCCTCTGGTGATCTCTGAATTACATCTTCCTGGGGTGAATGCTCTGTAGTAATTGGGGAAGTTTCCAGATTCATTCCCTTTTCCAACATGGAGGGTGTGACATTTTGTTCAATAGGGGAATCAATGGAAGGAATAGGTGGTTCAAACTGTTGTGCAACCTAATGGTTTGGATTAGGGTTTAGCATGTGGTTTGGGCAGCTAGGGTTTTGGTTAAAGTGTGGACTAAGATTTGGATTGGGATTAGGTTTTGGACTAGGGTTAGGTCTAGGTTTTAAATTAGAATTAGGGTTAGGTCTAGGGTCTGGATTAGGTTTGGATTAGGACTAGGGTATGGATTAAGGTATGGACTATGGTTAGGGTATGGACTAAGGTAAGGATTAGGGTTAGGGTATGGCTGAGGGTTAAGTTAAGGTTGCATATGCGGTTGGGACCATGGAGGAAGATAACTTAATGGTGCGTTGGAAAGAAATTGTGGTTGTTGTTGGTGCTCATATGATTGAATTTGCATGGGAGATTTCCCTAGAGAGAAGGATCCAAACGATTCTTGAGGCCATGGAGATATCTCGCTCAAGGATGAGGGCCAAGGAGATGGCCATTGCGGCCATGAATTAGGATATTCAATTGGAGGAGGATCAAAAGTTTTCCATCACATTCTAGGATTATAAACATGTTGAGGAACCTGCTTAGGAAAATAATAATTATTCCAAGTATCAAATGGTTTTGGGTTTTGAGTTATACCTGGCGGTTGATTCAATTCCTTACTTGATTCCCTGAGTACCTTTCATAATTGTGGCAGTGATGGGAAATGTTCGGTTTCATGATCATCCTCGCAAATTTTGCAAACTTCTAGACTGCTAAGTGGGCACTTTCCAAGGCAATGTTTCTTTCGACAGTTGGCACAAAGGATAAGCAGTGGTTCTTCATCCTTCTGTTGTTCCTGCAAATCATCCAATTTCAAAATCAAACATTTAAATTTATGTTCAAGCAAGATATTAAATTCATCACTTGTGAGTTCCTCATCGGTTGAGTTGTTTATCTCTATAGCAGCATAAGAACTCCTCATTGAATGATTCCTCAAAATACCGTCTTTTGGTCTTCAACGAGCAAACTAGTACATTTTGTCATCACATGGATTAGTACGCAAGGGTTCTTATAGTAGCCAAAAAATGATATAACGTTGAAGATTGGATTCTGAAGATAAATGGATTTTAAAATATTTTTGACTGAAATAAAGCTCACGATGCTTGCATGGAAGGAAAATGCTAAATCAAAGCAATATTTAATCTATGAAAAGAAAAATAATTTGGAAATTAAATGTCTAAAGCCTACTTCTACTTCTACACATAAGCAAGATAAGGAAATAAAAGTTCAAGAGAGAAGCAAGATGGCCAGACTTTGGAGCAACCCCACAATAGTGGATGCGTGGCTCTTCACTCACGTCTTACCGTACACTCTCCGCCCTCTCACGTCCTAGAATATCCTTGAAACTCTGTGAGAAATTTTTTACCTAAGCCAACATACAACTCCCCAACAACGGCACCAAAATGTTGGTCGGTTTAATTTTCGGATTAAACCTCTCAATTTTAATTATCAATCCGGGAGTCGTAAACATGAATTGTACTGCATATTGGCTCAGCTTACTAGTCAGAGTATAAATATGTTCCTTTGTGATGATAAACTAAACAATGGAATGAAACACACATTAGCTGACAAACAAGTAATCGTGAAAAGGAAACCTACTTAATCAGTTTCGCTCAGTGCAAATGCAATTAAACTATAATGAAATTCAAGACAATCCTCAATCATTCTCGCATTCGCATGAAAAATCTCCTATGATAACTTAAAAACCTTAATCTAATTATTCCTCTCATTAACTTAAAACTAACACTTGAAACTAAGCTTGAAATAAGCAAAAGACTACACATTATAAATTCACACCTTAAACTAACTAAAACTACTTGTTAAAACAAATTCAAGATTCTAAAATAACAAAAGAAACACTCCTAACTATTGCTAAAAGAACTACTTAAAAGATCTTTAAAATTGCATCACAAATGATCTAAGATAAATCCACACACATTACCCTAATAATAACTTCAAACCTTAAACTAACTAAAATTACTCTTGATAACAAATTCAAGATTTAAATTAACAAATTAGAATTCTATCTATTTCTAAAATAAACCATTTCACTTTATAAAATAACACTTAAGAATCTCCTTAAAACTATTTAAATATTTTAATCTAAATGAAAATGAACTATTAAAAAGAAAGCCTACTTCAAACCGAATGGTCACACTGAATTTAAACTTGATATCTCCACCTAATCAAATCCACACTCAACTTGCTCACACAAGGAAATGATTACACTATAAAAACAATAAAGAATCTAATTAAAAAGAGATCTAAATCAAAACAAGTTGTAATTAAAAGAGATCTAATTATTGATTGCAATCATTTTAAATAAGCAATGTTAACATATTCAAATTCAAAACATATACAATCTGTTCTAATTTCTAAATTAAACTCAAGAGTTGGAAAACAACATAATCATCTAAATGAAGAATTAAGAAAGATTAAATGCTATTGAAAAGAATTTAAAACAAAAATATAAATTAAACAATTTAGATTAAGTAATATTAGATATTATTGAAAAAAAGAATTTAAAACAAAAAAAAAATAACTCTATAAATTAAACAAAACAATTAAAGCAAAAGATAATTCTACGAATTAAACAAATTCTAAATTTATGAAAAATGAGGACTCTAACAAAATTACAATGCTAACATTAAAAAAAACAAATAAATGCATACTAAATTAAATTAAAACCATTGCTTCAAACATTAATGAACAAATACATAATCTGCTGCTTCATTACAACAATTGTGCTGGGCAATTCAATTTATGAGAGAATCGATTTTGCATATGAGAATTCTGCTCTTTTAAATGACAGATTAACACTCTGCGCCTTCTCCTCTTATCTTCAGAAATCGATTTTGCAAATGGGAAATTCTGCTTTCTAATTGAACAAATACATAATCTGCTGCTTCATTACAACAATTGTGCTGGGCAATTCAATTTATGAGAGAATCGATTTTGCATATGAGAATTATGCTCTTTTAAATGACAGATTAACACTCTGCGCCTTCTCCTCTTATCTTCAGAAATCGATTTTGCAAATGGGAAATTCTGCTTTCTAATTGAGGAACTCATTGCCTTGCGCTTTAACAAATTGAGCCGTTATCTCATTCTAATACGCAGCTCCTTTAATTGACATACTCTTCATTCTACAGCTACTCTCTGATCTATCGACTTCTCCAGCAAATCGACTGCTTCAATCTACAACTCCTACATATCAACTTCTCTAGAAAATCGACTGCTCCTATCTATCCCTCTATATTCTATAGTTTACATGTCGACCTCTTGCTACTTTTATATCGACTTTTTATCCATCATTCTATAGCTACCACACATCTCGACTTCCAGCTACTACTACTCAACTCCTTTTTTCCATCCCATGCACACTGATATATATATATTTTTAATTACAAAACTAGAGTTTCAATGGAGAAAATAATTTGTTTTACAAATGGAATAAGAAATTGGTTTGAACAGAATGCCAAATTCGGAAATTGCTCCTCTTATCATGGGATTTTACTGTTGCTAGAAGATGGGTTCATTTCTTCTGGAAGAAATCGAACTTCATGTAGCTGATGGAGGCATCGTACAAATATTTCGGAACAGCCATATCGTTTTGGGGTTCAATCTTATCATGACCAAGAAACAAAGAAGAAGGGTACATGTTTGTACTCATTCCAAGCCTCCGCCTTGTGTCTTTGGCAATGGCAAGTTGTTCACCTGTGATCATATTTACGTTGACACCAAGATTAAGAGCTCGACGAATTGTTTCAGCAAATAGAGGCAGCAATCCAACAAGTTTCGATGGGGATCCCTTACTCTCTTTGGTCCTTTCAGGGACTTCCAATCTAGCTACAGCAAGGGAACAAAGTCCACGCTCAACAAATTTATCAATTACTGACTGCACTTTATTTCTCACATCTTCCTTGGATGATGATTTGCATATTGCACCCACGTAGGCGATTGCTTAACTCCCATGGCTCTCCATTCATCCTCAAAGTCAGTGAATCCATTTGAATCAATATTATTCCGTGTGAAGGGCACATGAGGGAGCTGTAGTTACCTTAGTTTTGCGTTCCCCATTAGATAAAAAACTATTCATATAGATTTGTAATATCAACCACAATGTTCTCCTTGGTCGCCTTACGAAGCATTGTAAGGTACCATTCATGAAGCTTATCAAATTTTGGGGTCTTATGGGTGTTGATAATTAATAAGCAGGTAAATATTGAAAAGAAACACAACAACACCACTACTTCTATGATAACTAAGTTGAAGTCACCCATTTTTGTCTTCGAAGTTCAACTCCCCAAATGTTGACGATTAAAAACTCCTCTAGAAAGGAACACCACACGGTTATGATGAATGAAACTTTGTTGCCTATGCATCGGTAAGGCCTGCTATTGCACTCTGCTGACTAGGAGCATCATCCAAAATCTTGATAGTAAACTGATATTCATTTTTAATCCCCAAACATAACCACAGTAGAAATATTTATAGAGACCCAATATGTTCACGTTCAGGGGTGGTCTTCAGTGGAATATTCCCTTGATGATAACTCTTTCATGAAGCGGAATTTTGCCAAACAATTTCTAGGTTATATGAAACATGGTGCTCTGAACAAAACCCACGTCTCGGAATTTAGATATTCTGATCCATTTGGTCGAAAAATTGATATTTTCACCTACAACAATCTCGTATTCAATTTTGCCGCAACTAGTTAAAATTGGCTTATGGAGACTTCTGGCAATAGAATTCTTCTCAATCTTTGTCATTGAGCCCAAACTGTTGCTTCTTGCATAAGGTGACTCCATACACAAATGCATTCATGCGCCCGACTTATTCACCTGCCCCCAAGAAGGCATTTCGTTAATGAGATTTACACACAAAACACTCATCAAATTAACTAACAAGAAGAATTTATAATTTAATATATATAGTCTCTAAATGCCTCTAATCATAAACTTAAAAGGACAAAAACACTAGGTACAAGCATGTAATGATGTGATAAATATCGTGAAAATTTGGGCAAAAGTGTGGCTCAACACCAAGACAACATTGAATATCCTCACTGTGGGATCCGCTGGCATAAGAAGATAGCTGCAAAACTACAAAGGAAGAAAATTATTAGTATTATGGATATTAATGGTTTTGTCATTTTTAGAAGTTTCTTTTCAGACCAAAAGGTGAATTGTGGGGGTTATTAATATAATTTAGGGTCAGTTATTAATATAATTTAATTTAAATTTAATTTAATTTAATTAATAAATAAAATGAATTTTTTATCTGAATTAGGTTATATAATTTTAAGTAAAATTATGATTTTGTATTCTTTAAAATGTATTTTTAAATATATTAATTAATTCAACACCTTATAAAACTTTTAAGGTGCTCTAACATTTCGGATTAAACAACTTAAACTTATAATTCTTAAAAATCCTTATTAATTTTGGGAAAATTTGACAATTCCCCAAAAAACCATTCCATCTGTTAGTTAAATTACTCCTTTAATTTATGATACTACATATCATTTTATCTTTTTTTTTTTGGTAAATAAGATTAATTCTATTAAGCAATTATATGGTACAAGAAGAGATTACAATCAAGAGAGGCAAGAAGTGGGCCAACCGGAAATGATAAATCAACCTCAGTCCCAAAGAGTGAACATGAAATAGACAAAATAACAAAGAATCATGACTATGAAACAAAAGGAGATAGAAACAAGGTTCTACCCAGAATTAGCAGAATCCTCCATGCGAGATTTTTTTCTTTTTTTTGGTTGACTTTGACCCATCCAACTTTGTGCGGTTGGGATGGAACAAATTGTAAATTGTTGCTAACTCTTGGAGGAGTCTCCTTATCTTTGTCAGAAGAGGAGGATTCATGGGTTTGTTTCTGAGAGGTCACCGTGACAGGGGGTCCCTCTGGGACATTGGAGGGTGAGTCTTTCGTCTGCCTTGCCTACTCCATTTCTACGTCAATATCCTCCTCATCTAAGCTCGAGGTGTCATTGTCATCCATAGGAGGTGGATGACAATGTATCCATCTTTTGGGTTTTGGCTTGAGGTTGTTTTGCTTTTTTTGGGCAAGGAATTTGGTGCACGAATTCTGAAGGTGCCTTGTTTGGTGATAGTGGTGGCAACAGAAGGCAATGTTCTCATAATCCAGAATCTGTGTCCACAAGAAATCTTCAATCTTGAGATTGATTTGATTTGGCAGACCTTTACTTATGTCTACTTCAACACATATTCTTCCATATGTGTATAGCCCTTGGTACTCTCGAAAGGGATATGTTATCAGATAACGGCCCAAGGAGTTTCCTATTCCTTGGAAGATTGATAGGTGCCATAAGTGAATAGGTAAATTAGGAAGCTTGACCCATACTGGAATCTTGGTGATGATTTCCGTAGAGGGGTCAAAATATGGGAACCAGGGGATAAGGAATAGTCCTACTGGTCCCCAAAACCACTAACCTGTTGTTACAACTCTATGGTAATCCTTGTCGTGATCAAACACTACAATGAAGAATCCCTTTGATCATAAGTTAACCCTACAGTTGTGGGTCCATTTGGTGTAGATCCAGTCATAGAGATCCTCTATGCGGGGCCAAAGTCTATTGAATCTATAGATAATGGTGGTTTCTGCATATTTTTGAAGTTTCTCTACCAAATCTAGGTGGGAAATCTCTATGGAGAGAATTTCCTCCATATTATCAACCAAAAAAGGCTTTGGGGCAGTAGGGGATTGATATTCTTTCTTGGGTTGTGCATGGACCACATCCTTGTAGGAGAAAGCTGGTGCAGATGAAGAGTGCCCTACAACCCCCCATCTTAGACGAAGGGTTAAAACTACAGTAGAATCTCTATCAATGTTATAGTATGAAAGGGGAAAAGAGGCATCAAGTTGTTTACCTCCGTGTAAAATCCTTTGAAGAGCTGAGGGAATCCCTTGTCTTTGCTTTAGGGCATGCAGGAGTTTCTGTACTCTGTCTATTGAGCAGACCCATATCAATAAGGATATACCCATGAGGAGCGAGATCTGGATTTGAAAGACAGAAGAGGATGGATCTAGGGAACTTGGGTTGTCAGGAAGCGTTGCAAAGCCCAACTTGAAGACCCATGCCCGATCGTTACAGCCTGCATCCTTTTCTAGGCTCCTCACATAGTCCCATGTGCGCAGGCTGCCTTTTTTACTGCCCAAAACCCTTAGAGAGATGAGCGACTCCTAATCCGTGAACTGAACACACAGATCCTCTTTAGAAGCGACATTAGAGGAATAATCCTCCACTATAGTCAGTGACTCATCTACCGATCTGATCAAGTCCTGTGCAGAAATATTGCCAGAGGAATAATCATCCTCTACATTCGGTGTCACCCCTTCCAAACTGTTCGACGTCTCTCCTACGACAAAGGGAGGGAAGGTGGGAAACATATGAATCATTTCTCGGTGCTACTAAGTAGATCCAGGCCTAGGACAAGTCTACGGAAAACTTTAGAGCCATTCAAGTTGTTTAGCGATGAGAGGTCACTCCGAATCTCTGCTGCTACATATCATTTTATCTTAAAATATAGTATGAAGTGTTATTTTTTGAAATTTTGATGTTGAGGATAAGTGTTATAGAGAGAATTTACATCAACATGCCGAAGTGAAGATGAAGATCAGGTGTAAGTAGCAGATGTAGATTAGGTGTAAGTAGCCCCAGTGAATGGACAAATTTATTAAGTATGGACATTCAAATATTTATGGGTGGAAAATCTTTTCTGAATAGGCCTTCTAGAAATTGTCTCTCAAGTAATAATCTAATTTTTATTTTGTGCTTCATGATCATGTTTGGGAGGGGGTTGTTGTTTCGAACAATTTTATTATTATTATAAGATTGGTTGTTTTAGATGAGGTTTAGTTTTCACTAGGTCTCTCACAAGGAGGGGTGAGGATGGAAGCTACTATTGGGTGAATTAAACTATCTAAATGGGTGTTCCAAGCTCTTTATGATAGAATCCTACAAGTGGGTGGTTAGCTCTTCCATCCAATAGGCTAAGTGACTCCAACCTAGGTTCAACCTAAGTACCAAAAAAAAAAATTCTTTTTTCTTTTTTCTCTTTAGGCTAGTTCCCCATATGCAAAAGTAATAATGATAATACAATAATGTGTTGCCTCTTATCACATGCTTAAGTAAGCTAAATCACGTTATCTTCTCTTTTGGTGAAGACAATACTTATCATTTTTTTAAGATATTAAAAACATTTGGTCTACAACAAATCATTATATAATATAAATATTTTGTGTCTCTACTCGGATTTATGACATATTTTAGTTTAAAGTCAGCTAGCATCGTTCTTTACCTAAGAGAATCCACAACATCATTCTATCATGTAGAGCTGCTTTACTTTTCTACTCCACCTCAAAGTGGTTTTTAATTTAATATCAATCAATAATTCTTCTAATTCATTTTAAGTTTAAAATTATAACAATATTTCCAAAGTAGGTACCATTGCATGATCTTTTCCATGAGGGACTGTGTATAATTTTTTTGAACAAAACTTGCAATCAAGTACTTTTAGTCTTTGACAATTAATTTTAATTTCATTTTGATAGTTAATTTGAATGCTGAGAAAATTTGGTATAAAAAAAAAATATTTCAAAATAGAAAATATGTTATCATTATTAATTATAAAGGAATAATAATATCCAAAATAATTATTAAGGGTTCAGTAAGTGATTTGTGTGTTATGGTGGTTTTTTTTTAATCATAAATATGTAAACAAATATAAGATATTTTTTATGAAAAATTTATTGGTGAAAGGTTAAATTATTATTGAAAAATAAATTTTGAAGGGTAAAATTTTAAACATATCATTTTATGACTCTCAAAATAAAGATCCAAAATGTCAAAAAAAAATTGTTTGACGAAGAAAGAAGAATCCAAATTCCAACCTTGGTACCAAGTATCAAGTTTCATCTTTGTGCTTCCTGTATTATTAGAATCAAGTCAATATACTCGAAAATGCTCCACTACATGAGTCATGATGGATTACTCCAGATTATGTTACCCAGCTTTTTGGTAGGGCTTCTATGTCCACAATACCAACCGGAACGCTCTATGTTGTTTTCTCTCTTCTTTTGTGGATTTTGGGGTACATGTGTTCTTCTCTTGTGTGACAATGGTACTTGATTTGTACAATCTTCATTCTGCCTTCGAATCTAATTACGGTTTTGTAATCAGATCAGAGGATATGGTGGAGGTGGTTAAAAAAATAATGAATACAATACTTGGTACTTCACTTTTCACTTGAATTCTGAGTGACCTTGAGTCAGAAATGTTTATGTTTTGGCTAGGATTTGGTCAGCCTTGGCAGTGTGGGATCTTGCTGAATTTTTGGATGGAGAAGATGTCATGGAAGACTTACCTAGATAACCATATGATGTGCGGTAAATCGGTTCCCTCCAGTGGCCATTATTTTATTTTTATGGTTTTGATTTATCACAATTTGTATTTTTGATGGAAATTTTATTATTGGGTTTAGATCTATGTTTTTGGATACGATCTAGGTAACCCTCAATTTTGGGTTTAATTTAATGCATTTTGTAGATTGAAGATCTGTAAAACATATTTTACCATTTCCTCATGTTAACTATATTTGCCATATATATACATATATGTTATTTTGGGTCGTTGTGTGTATTGCATTGGATTTACAGACATATATGTTTCCCAATCTGTCAATTTGCTTCTGCCCTTTAGTGTTTTTCCTTGTAATTCAGTATACAAGGAAGCAATCTTTTTATCGTTTTCATGTGAGCCTCTAAAGTAGTTTTTGTCCCTGGGTGTATATGCTAAGGTATGCCCTTAAGTGTTTTTCCTTGTAATTGGATATACAAGGAAGGAATCCTTTAGATAATATTAATTGTTTCAGATTTAGTAGATTTTATCCCTTCATTTCTCGTTCTGCCTATAATGTAATTTTTGTACCCTAGTGTATAGGTACGCAGTTTTTGTTTGACAAAGTTGGTATATAAATCATCTATCTAGAAATACATATTCTTAAACATTACGCTTGTGTATATTGTGATAATTTAATGACTGGAAAACATCATTAAAATATTTATTATACATTTTACATTATAAACATTTAAGAAAACATAAAAAAAACTTAAATTAAAAAAATAAAATAAAAACTTAAATTAATTTTAACATATTAATATTGTTAATTATAAATTAATTAATATAAATTAAATACATACACATTTTAAAAGTTATGTAACAAAATTTTGAATTATGGAAATTCACTCTCACTTTACTATGGAGACTTTTAATTTGTAAATAGGCTTTGTTGTCATAAAATAAACAAATATCAAGATTTATCAACACTATATGCCTAAAAAATTATAACTTGTTTCACAATCAAAATATTTTCTATATAATTTAATTTAATTTAATTTTATAACCATTGTTTTAATTAAATTGAAAAGAAAGAAAAAATCAATGTTTTCCTTGACTACTACAAAATATTATTTAAATATTTTGTAGAGGTTAAATTCTTACCATTCACTTATCAATTATTGGTAATTAAATTAAAAGTTTGAAAAGATAAATCTATCCACATAATTATAAATGTGCATTATTGTATATTTATATATACAAAATAAAATGTATTTGATATTGTTTTTTTTTGTAAGTTTATGTGAATCCTAAAATAACCCATGGCTTGAATAGTTGGGACCCAAGGGCATCTAACTTGTCAAAATCACATGATGGCATTAAAACTTGGTCAAACTAGCCTTTAATATGGCTAAATTTTGGCTAAAAGAGTTTCTAACCGTTAACCTTTACACCAAGCTCCTTAAGAAAACTCTCTATCATTGTCTACTCCACAAATGTGGGTAAAATATATCTTATCATTATTTATATTTATATATTATTTATAATAATAATAAAATTATATTAAAATAACTTAATTAAACGTGAAATTTTGTATTGGTGTGGTTAAAAGATATCCTTACTATCTCTATTATTTAAACAAAATATATCTAACTGGTAATCTTTACACTACGGAGTGACTTAAAAATAACTTCCTATCACTATATACTCCAAACATGTAGACAAAATGTATCTAATATTATTTTTTACATTTATATATGAATTTTTTTGTTTGTAATGTTAAAAGATGTCCCTACTATTTAAACAATCTATATCTATAGATGTATGCGTATGTTTTATATAATCTATGGTATATCCAAAAACATAGGTATTTGCATGCATCCCTGCATGTTTTGCAGTCGACATAGAAAGCAGACATTTTCAAACACAAGTGATACATCAGCTTCAGATGCATGCTTGCTACGTATGTGTTACGTCTTTGTATGGTGTCGTTCTATCGATATGCTTCCTGAATTGGGTCTATATCCTCCCAAATACTCCACTGCCTGAACCTTGCTGGATTACTCTGGATTATGTTACTCAATGTTTGATAGGGATGATCTCTTCAACACAATAATAACTAGAACGTTCTATGTTGCTTTCCCTCTGCTTCTGCGGACTTTGGACTGGTTTCGTGTTCTTGTCCTACGTGAAAATTGTTCTTTCCCTTTTATAATCTTGGTTTTATCTTTGGATTTAAGGGTTCTGAAATCATATCAGAGGACACTGTAGAAGAAGTTAGGAAAAGTGTAGACTATTGTGGCAGAATAGAATAGTTGGCACTTTACATTTTACTTTGAAACTAAATCACATTACTTTGCCAAAGCATCCCAGCGTGGCTGTCATCATTCCATATTCAACTGGATATTGTCGATAGGCATCGTTATATTGCGGAGCATGCTCCATTTGGATTTTTCTATAAATTTCCAGAGTCATAGGTTTTATTACATCTTCTCCAATTTTCTCAAAAATAAGTGTGCTTTCCTGCGTTTTCAGTGTTTGGAAGATTCTTCTATAGCGTCCTTACCAACTCCTCACCATGAAATCTTAACGGCAGTGATGCCATAGTCGCCACCCCTCCACAATCTATGGATTTAAGTCGAAATTTGTTGCAAGAAAACAATAGCAATAAAATGGATTTTGAGAACGAAAATACCTTTTCTTTGAGGCCTTCTCCTATAGGAGGAAAGGACCTATGATGGTTCTTCATGTTCCTTCCATGGTTGTTTAAGTTACTACCTTTAGAAATCCTACTCTATTGTTGCATATTCTAGATATTCATATATTTTTCTCATTGATGATGCTTAACATTATGTTGATGCTTTAACTTCTCTTGTTGTTGTTTACTTCCTTGTTATTCTTGTTTTCCAACAATTTATTTTCCTTTATTGTTTTTGGGACACTCAACTTCCTTTGTTTAGGTAGTTGACCCTTGAACGTTTTCTTTTTTGGAGATTTAATCTTCTTTGAATCCCAAACCAACCTTGATGAGAGGGCAAATTTTCTTAACAAACATCTCATCTAAGGACTTTGTACTCTCCTCAAGCTTCTGATGTTGTTACAAATCTTTATTTTCTCTTTCTGATTCATTTTTCAATGAAACTAATTCATATTCTTATCTCTCAAAATAGACCTCACTTCCATTTAGTTAATTGGTCAACATCCCATTCAATCTACTAGCCTCTTCTTATTGAGCATTTAAATAAACAACTATTTTTCTCAATTTCTCATTATCTAGCTCATATTCATGCAACCATTTCCTTTGCTTGATATTTTCTTTTGATAGCTCCTTGATCTCTTTTAGAGCAGAGATAAGATTTTTCTTAAAATATATCCTTTCATTCATATCCATTTCTTCACTATTAGAAGTGCTAACAGAGCTACCACCAAAATCTATTTCCTTTTTAGTTTTTTCTTCATAACTACGAGGGATATTATCATTTTATCCTATAGATGAACACTCTTTGTTCTCCACTTGAGACATTATTCACTCTTTTTGAGAGGTGTCTTCTTTTTCTATTTCTACTAAGGTAGGTCTATCATCATCACTACAACTATATGAACATTTATCTCTTTCTTCTGATGATGCACCTACAAAACTAGGAGATAAGTGATCTATTTCTTCACATTCATCACAAAATAATGGCATAACTTCAAAGCTCCTTGGCCTCTCATCCAAGTCTTCTTCTTCATCTTCGGAGTGAAGATTAGTAGCTTGTGCATTGGAGGGAAGACCTTCAATATTATGAGCATTATCCTTTTGAGATTCCTTCTTCCTCTTTCTCCTTCTCTTCTTCTCTTTGTAATTTTCAGTAGCTTCTATTGATTTTGATTCATTATTTGAGCAACAAGGTTCATCATCCTTCTCCTGGGTCTTATTACTAGCACCTCCATACATATAGTGGATCCTCTCTGACATTTCTCTAGAAGACTTGCAATGGCTCACTTTAGTGAAGTATGTATCTGATAGCCCTCTTAGAATAATATTCTTGGATTCTTAATAAGGTTCATTCCTTTCTCCATGTATTGTCGAGCACCATGAATCTAATTCAACAACCAATAGATAATATTTCATTCTAAACTTCAATACCACATAGTTTGATCCATTAAAAAATGGGACTTCTTCTGGTCTAAGCTAAACTTGATTAGCCATGTTTCCTTTTGATCTACCTTCAAGAGGTTAAGTTATTCCTAAAGGAACCTTGGCTCTAATACCAATTGTCGGAAATAATGTTTAATAAAGGGGGTAGGTGAATCAATATTAAGGCTAATTTTTACTTTTACGCCAATTTATATTTTCATTCAAGCTTGGAAATCATTAATGTGAGCCACCATCATCATATTATATAACAACAATACATATCAACACATGAACACAAACACAATGAGCATCATCCACATAAGACACTGAGGTTTAATGTGGAAACCCTTCTAGGAGAAAGACCGCCAAAGCTTTCTTTGTATTATGATGTAAAATATGAGTTCATACTCTATTTACATCAATATTTGTGGGTACCCACTTCGCAGTAAGCACCAAATCATATTTTTTGTTAGCAAGCATTAGGAGGAAGCACCAACTCCCTTCTTCTATAGACCCATGATAAACCAAAAGCGCCAACTAAGGCATCAAATTATTGTATTTGTTGAAAGCACCAACTTGTAGTAGGCACCAACCTCCAATATCTCTTCAAATATCCGCTAATATGGAAGCTCCAACTCCTTGTTTGTAGGCTCCAACCCACACTCAATAAGGAAATAAATACTCTCTTTTTTTGGCACCCACTTGGCTTGGTTTTAGCTTTGTATTCATCAACTTGGTTTCCTATTCTCAATAGCATACACTCAATGTTCTACTCACTCCGCCAATTTTGCAGCAGCACTTTGTTCTCTTCTCTCAGTCCTTATTCACTCAACCCCTTAGCCATTCGGTAGGCACTCTCAGCCTGTCACAACAATGCACTCTACCTCTAAGCTCTCTACTTTGTACTAAATAATGTTGCATTCCCCACTGCATAATTTCTATCTATGGTTTTGTTCCTCTATTACACAGGGAATGATGATATCTCTATTATCTCATCACTCTGCCCGAGAGTGTACCCCAGCATCATTTCCCATTCTACATAGGACAAGACTTGTTTAATATCATAATTGTAGAATGTCTTGTTGTATTCTTGTATCATATTTACTGAGACACTGCAACTACATCAAATTAGAGAGTAAGCTTTTGAGGTTTTCTCCATACTTGAATTAACTCTCAATCCAACCTGCACACTCAAGAATTTCCTTCATTAAATTCAGCCTGCACAAATAACATGGCTCTCCATCACTTGAGATGTACTTTGGCATGACACTATGAGTTTTTGGTTTGGTATTCTACACCCAACACTCTTTTCATTGAACTCTTTGTGGCATGATGGACACGCATGAATGGATTATTATGTTTGAACCAGGCCCATTAATTTATTCTACACAACCATGGTCCTTCATTATCTTGATTCAATGCTTCTTTCGAAATTTCCATTGACTCCAATTCTCAATTCTAGTTGGTGACTCACTCATTATCAGACATCCTTCTATGGTATACTTCCACAAATGGTGAACTCTATCAACTAGAATGTAACACAAATTTTGACCCGTTCAATATTCGCTAACCACAAATGTGGTGCAATGCAACATATGAAACATCTGAAAAATATAGCTCAAATAGTTTCCAACCTATTCTTATCACAGGATCTGAGCTCACAAAACTAATTGGTTGCTTGTAAGCCTAAACACACTTGGTCACAAAACATGAGAAAATCACCACAAAATAGCTCATGGGTGCCTCTTTGAACTATAGACCCAAGCGATTAAACAATGTGAATTGATTTTCCATACCCTCAATCACATATCTCCCACAATTCCAAGTCCTAGTGATTATACTTTAACCCCAAACCTTTCATTCGTAGTGCAACTTTATAAACACATTCAGTGGCTTGGATGATTTTTTGTTATCGTATTTCAATTTTGGTTATATACATTTTGGTGGCCTTAGAATATTTCAACAATGGTCGATATTTTAGGGGTTGTCTCCCATTGAAACACAAATATAGTCTTGCTAAGGGAGTGCCTCTTAGATAAAATGAAGCTTTGGAGTTGGTTCACACAAATCCATGTGGTTCATTGTAGACCCAATCACTTGGTGGAATTCACTATTTCATGACCTTTAATATCATTACAATAGAAAGACTTGGGTGTATTTGATACAAGGCAATCAAAAATTTTTGACAACTTTTGAGAATTCAAAGGAATTCCAGAGAAAAAAAATTTCCATCAAATTAATGTGTTAAGATAAAATAAAGGATGTGAATATGATTCAAAATATTTTCATAACTATTTGAAGTATCATGGGAATCTACAAAGACATTTCATAACAAGGTACACGCCACATCAAAATGATGTAGCTAAAAGGAAGAATATAACGATCATGAATATGGCTAAAATCATGTTGAAGGTGTTAGTGTCCCGTGATTTGGCAAATTGGTAAACCAAATGACAGGGTAACATCAGACCAATCTTTGGAGTCCTAGGACCTAGCCTTCCTGGACTCAAAGAAGACTCTCAATATTATGCGCGAAGGATGTGAACTTGTTTGCTTTGGATAGTTGATTTTAGGCTAGTTGTTAGGTGTAGGTTTGTTGTTTGTTTTGGTTGGGGTAAGATGATCAAGTAGGATAGGTGGAGTGAGAGGTTATGAAATCAATTCGGAAATGGAGTCTATGAAATCATTGTTATCTCGAAAATGAATCGGGGTACATCATAGAGCAAATCTAGTATAGTTAATGGATCTTTAAAGTTTATGTATGAGGTGAAATGGATATTAAGTTTGGGAACCAAGGTAGGGAAAAGGGCAGTTAAGAATCCTTTGTCAAATATCTATGAACAGAGAGGTCTTAAATACGGATAAGAAAAATATAATATTTATGAGATAGGGCACACCATTTTCTCAATAACAATACTTTTAAACAAATATACATTCAAGATATACAATCTAGTGGCGCAAATGAAGTAAGACAACTTATCTAACTTCAATGATTCTAATTTCAAGATTTGAAAAAATATAAGAGACAAATAGCATCAATAAATGAAGAGGGAATTCATAAACATCATTCATTAAACTTTAAAGAACTTTGAACCAAACTGATAAGCATATTCAAAGGGAAAGATCGAAACAAGACCTCTTTGATGTAACCTATCAATCAATACATCAAAGAGAGATTTCAAGACAGAGTTTAGATAGCATTAAACAAGCAGGGCTTACCATGAATAATGTTTATAAACTAGCATATTGATCCAAAAATGAAATATACAAGCTTAGGTGGGCCTAAGGAGCAATGAAGAATTCTTTAAGCTAACCCAGTAGAAGAAAACATGAAAACAATAGCTAACAGGAGGACTGAGGTGCCTCAAACAACATTTCTCATCATATACTCTTCTGAGCTATTGCAATATAGAAAGATGGACATATGGAAAATAAGAAAAACATGAACATGTGAGAGATACATCACCATTAACTAAACTCAGGGATCCTACAAGCAAGCCTTCATCACCATCAATCAGGGCAAATCATCCACAAGCTCCACAACACTAAATTGTTCTTCAACTTCCAAAAACCATGTATTGCTCTTAAACACATCAATTCCCAACATTTACAATGAGTCTCCATGCTCTATTTATCATGCAAGGAGAAGAAAGATATAATAGAGTATCTAGAAGCCTATTAGCCAACAAGAAATATCCTAACTTGTCCTTGAGGCCTTGCAAGGCCCAAGGCACAAAAATATCTAACAAATATCTTTTCTGGCCATATATAGCAATTAAATTGACTTTTAGGCCATGAAAAGCATATGGAAACTTGATAAAAACACATTCTACCCATTCACCCATAGGAGCGCAACACACTGTGTCAAAATTTGAAATTATGCCAGGAGCGTAGCACAGACAGGAAAAATAGGTCTTTTGCAGCAGTGTTTTGGAGGCCTTCCGGATGTCGGAAAAGGCTCTGTGATGGCTCATTGGAAATCCCTTGAATTATAATTTCTAGATCTACCTTTATTTATTCAATATGACCTCTACAACCTATCCAAAAAGTAAAAATTCCAATACTTCCAGGAGCGTAGCACATGCTCAGAAAAGTGGGCAGAATGGTGAAAAAATGAGTGTTTTTGACCCTTTTGGGGGACCAAAACAACTCCAATTGGGCTGAAAATTTATGAGCATGCTATATGGATGATGAGGAACCAAAAAATGCAAACCATTCCTCCTGAATATTCCTTGGGAAAAAGTGCAGCACAGGATGTTGTGTGCTCCTAGCCTCAAAATTTGCAAAAAACAAAAAGTTGTCAAACTTTTCCCAAATTTGGTGGAAGAGAGCCTCATGGGTTTTGGGAAACTTGTAGAGAATATTGGGCTAAGATTCCAAGCCTAGCTTGGTCTTTTTCCTCTTTTGGTGCCAAGATCTTGCCTTGAGCCTTCTTCAATTTGACCCATTGTGTTCACTTTCAAATTCTGCTTTTGTTTCACTGTTTGCATTTGTTGTAGGGTCACTGTCATAGGCACTTTCATTGGTTCCTTCATCTTTTCTATGCCTATTATCTCTTCCTTTAGAATTTGTGACTTCATTATCACTATTTTGTTCATGAACACTGTCATGATCTTCTTCCTCACCATAGCTGTCATTTTCTGCCTCATTATGTGTGTCTATACCCACACTGATTAGCCCACTGTTTTCTTTATTTATGAGCCTTACTCTTTTTATTGTCATTATGACCCTTATGATTGCTGCCTTCTATTGCCTTCAACACTATTGTTTTTTTGCACCTTCATTTTGCTCCTCATTTCTGCTAGGAGCCTCATTGTTTTCACTGTCATGACTATCACCATGGCTCTTTGTCTGATTGTCATGCTCTTCACTGCTATATGTTTCATTATTGTTTTTAAATTCATTGCCTTCTGTATTACCTTTTGCCTTATTCACATCTTCTAATATAAATAATCAAAGCCTAAAAATGTTCTTTTAGGACTTGAGCATACCCTTAAGGACACCTTAAAACCCTTGGCAGAGTGATTTGAGTTGAAATTAGGATTTGTAGGGTGTGGAGGCCCTCCTGGCAAAAAACGCAATGCTGACGCGTAACACCGGGCTAGTCAGGCATAGGCTGCCAGACTTGTCGGTTCGGGCAAACGCACAGCATCATGCGAGTCAGGTCAGTCGGGTTGGCCAAATGTGCAGCATCGTACGAGTCAGGTCAGTCGAGTCGGGCAAAGGTAGTGTGCAGCCAGGCACGCAATGCGTGCAAGTGGTCGAGTCCATCGGGTGCTGCTGAATGGGTTCTGTGCGTAGCACCCGAGCCAATCAAGTCACATTACCGGGCCTGTCGGGTGAAAAATGCAAGCGCACAATGCCATCACATAGGCGCATAGCGCCCTGTGTAAAAATACACAAGAGGAAGTTCCAGGTGCGCATCACAATTCATTTTTTCCCATTTTTGGCTAAAAAAACCCAAAATTTATTCCCTTGACTACTTTTTGATTGTTTTGCAAGTGAACAATGTTTTTTTGAAATGTTTAATGAGTTTAATGAGCTTATGAATTGCTCTTAACCTTTGCCACCCATTTCTAAGGTTTTTTTTTTCCAAGCTTTTTAACTCTTTATCACTAACTCTTTTTGACATTCTTATTCTGTAGGTGACTGATATTATGACCTTGATTTCTGCCTTTAGTCTAAAGGTTTGATATATTTATCTTGATATAGAAGTAGTCTTAAAAACTTCCCTCTCTTCCACTGATACTCTTTTTCCATCCTTGTTCTTTGAAGCAATGAGACACCTTATCTTAGTATCCCTTTGATGCTTGTACACAAAAACTCCTTCAAACTCTCCCTTTGATATAATTATGGAGTTCGCCTCACCCTTTCCCTCTTTGATTAATAGCTTCTGACAAAATTCCATTATGTTTGGCTTGGTGTACCACCTCTATGGTCATTTTGAAATTTGTCACTGCTTGGCACACTGCTTGACCTTCAAGCTTAACAAACCTTAGTTTCTCTTTAAGCCCAACTAGTTTCCATTTCTTCAACTGTGAGTTGTATTGACTTAGGGCAAACTATCTACCTTGTCAATTCTTTCTGTTGATGGCTTATAACACTCTTGCAGAAATGTTAATATCTTTGTATCTTCCTTTTGCAGAATTTGAACTTGATTAGGAAGGTCTTCCTTGAAGGTTCTTCTTATCTCTATTAGAGCTTTAGAAAACCTCGAAGGAAACCTGAAAGGGCTCTGAAGTGGATTGAGGGGTTAATTTTCTTAGGAATCCCTCCTGGCCAAGGGTGCAACACCACCTCCCAGGAGCACAATGCCATGTGTAATTTATATGGGAAAACATTGCCAGGAGCACAGCACCACCTCCCAAGATCATAGCACCATGTTGCATAGGGTATTTGGAAGCCTTCCCTGTGTCTAAATTGGGCCCAAAATAGGCCATTGGAGAGCGTAACTTGTATAATTTCTAAATATACCATTTTTTTCCTGATTGAATTAGATTTTCCTTGTCAAATGTTGATTTTCCCAAGACTGATCAAAAAGTACTGAATGATGGTCCAGAAATGCAGAGTGTTGTTGTAGACAACTTTTGGATGCCTTCCTTAACTCAAAATTCAGCTTGTGATAGCTCATTTGAATTCTCTTCAAGGAAAATTTTCTTTTGACTCATCAAGCAAGTTATTTGGACACTCCAGTAGTGAAGAAATTCTCCTGGGACACCGGTGTTTTTGATATTGCTCCCAAACCATGATACCTGTGTAAAAACTGAAGGAGGTTTGTCTTATTGGACCTATTATGGACAAAAAATGCTCTCACTTTTTTCAAATTCATCTCTGTTTGATTAGAAACATAATTTTAAGAAAAACTGGCCCTAGGTGTGGCAAATGACTAGGCCCTTGAAATGAATTTTTGGAAAATGATGGAGGCATGATGTTTATGAGTTGGTATGGCTTCATGATTGATGATATGACCTACCATATGGATCTTATTCTTTTATGCCTCTTTTCCATAGCAAACCCTAGCTTAGTTGGAAGAGGAAATTAGGGTTTGGTGTAGGGGATTTAGGACTTCCTTGTAGAGGGAGGGGAATGAAGGGGTTAAGGGTTGTCTAAATTCTTGGGGAAATTTTTGGGGATAGGGATGGATGTTAGGGAGTGGGGGAAAGTGGAGTTTCAAGAATTGAGTGATGGGAAGTGTTTATGAAGGTATATTAAGGATATGAAGAGGTGTAAGAGCATCAAGATACAAGCCTTATTGATGTTTAACCATGGAGGTCATGAAACCGAGAAAAAATGCCCTTAAAAGCCCTAGATGGACAATGGAGGAGTTAGGAAAAACAAAATAGAGGGCTGAGGCCAAAGGTGACAAAAAAAAGACAAACTAAGTGACATGAGCCCATGATGGGTCTTTTGGGATGATGAAATAGTGAAAAAATTATCTTAAGGATAATGAAGGTAGTGAGATTTCTATAACTCACAATGTTCATGGACTTTGTTTCTAGAAATCTAGAACCGATACTTAGTCATCTTTAGATAGTGAAAATTAAGGATGACTAAGAGTGGCTCCTCTTGGGGAGGGCAACTCCTTTTCAGGAGGTGTCCAGAACTTTCAGATCTCTGTCTTGATGGAGACCAATGCCTCATCCATTGGGCATACTTTTACCTATTTTCTCTTTCTGCTTGCTGTGAAGTTATGATCTTAAAAGATTTGAAAAACATGATCAAATCATCTTCATCTCTACCTACCCAATCTACTTGCCTAACATTTTTTCTTCCTTGGGTGCATTTGGACTCACAAACCCTTGACATTTTCTTATTTTGAAGGCAAAACAAACTATCTATTCCTACCCTTATTACTTCTAAGAGTTTAGATTAGGCTAATGAACTCTTTTATTCTCTACCTAGACTACTCAACTGCCAAAATTAAACTATTTGACAAGATTCATTCACTAAGCTACAAACATGAAATTGAAAACATGGTTTAAATCAGGATTAGACAATCTGACTTACCATGGGTTTGTGGCATAAGAACAAGCTTCACACAAATGTTATTTTTGTACAAAATAAGACTAGAAAATTCAAGTCTGTGATACATTGTTTGCTATTCATCCCTATTTTTCTCCTTGGTTCTCTTTTGAGCATGTGGAACCAGTATCTTTCTTTCCTAATCTATCTCTTTGACAAGACAAGCTTGAATGATTTGACAAGTTTTTCATTCACTAACCTATCAACAAATAAATTGAAAACATGTTTAGCCATGATTAGGCTAGATGAATGAATAAGACTTGTTTTTCAAAAACAAGTAGTGGCATTTAGACTTGCACACTTTCAGCATCATTATTTTTTGGGTATGGGGCTATACCTTTTCTTTAAATCTGCCCTCTTTTTTTACTTTTCTTTGTTTTTGTGTTTTTTCATTTTTTTCCAAACAATCTAGAACTAAAAAGATGCTCACAAGGCTGATTTTATTTTGCATTCCTATGTATCATAATCTAAACTATACATGATATACATTCAACTGGTGAACTCTCTTTTCTAATACAACCAGTTAGGTAGATGATTCCATGAGGGATCTTAGTTTAGCCCCTTGAGTATGTTGGACAAACAAAAGGGCCACTCCCATCTTACTTTCTTTTGAACAGTGGTGCCTAAACTTCTCTTTAAACCTTGCATCAAACTACTTTTAATATATTTCACTCCCTCTTCAAATGTCTTTAACAAATCAGCAAAGGGATCTTGAAACAATACCTGAATGTGAAGATTTGGAAAATAAGCTTGATTTAGGCCTGCTTCTTCCTCCACTCGGCTGAGCTTAGGACTCTTTTGGGAAAGAAACTCTTCCTCTTCCTCATGATAATCTGAACTGGTACACTCATCATAGATTTCAATATTATCCTTTAGCAAACCTGATGGGTTTTGACTAAGTGGGCTGGGTTCTGTGTGAAAACCACCATGTTGATGAGTAGGAGCACTCCTTGGGAACACATTTTCTTGAGAAAGAAGAGCAACAACTTTCTTGTGATCATCAATTTTCAAGCCTTCATTTTCTTCCAAATTTTCTAAGCTTTCCTCATCACTGTCATAGCTACTATGCATTGGTTGGTTACCTTTCTCAAGTTGATGAAACTGAGTTTCCTCCCAAAAACCAAGTGCTGAATACTCTGCAAATTTGGCTTCTGTTTGGAAAGCATCATCATTATCAACATATTGATAAAAGCTTGGAGAATCATAAATATAATTAACGTCACCAACCGTACATATTGGACTATCAGATTGTTTCTCTTTGAATTGATCTATAAATCCATATTCTGGTATGTGATAGTTAAGTTTAGGAGGAAAATAAATAGAGGCTGACTGCATGTTTATAAGTTGATCTATCTCCTCTTCAGTTAAAAAGGGAGGCATTTTTAACTTTCTTTGGATATAACTACAACAGACCTCTTTCTCTTGGGAAGGATGATTTAGAGGGTGAATGTCTTTTTGGGCCTCACCTAAGAGAGATGATGAATCATCACTTGTGTTTTTAGAGAGATCCTGTGAGTTCTCTTTCATTCTCTGATTGATTTCATCCTCAACCAAATTTTCTCAATTTTTGTGAGAGTTAAAGTGAATATGGGATTCATGAATAGCTGTTAGGAGATCTTCAAGTTGAAAATTTTCTTTCAAAATCTGAAATGAATTAAAGCATAAGGGTAGAGATCCTAAAATTTTTTACTCCTCCTCTATTTCAGATTTTGTGATTTCAAGATGGCTCGAGGGAAACAGTGCTAGATATGCAAAAGGGTTTGCATCATTCATCTTGTCTCTGATTTATTTTTTAGAGCATTCCACCTTGTTTTTATTTGCAATTTGTTTGTAGTTTTCTCTTAGTAGGAAGTTATCTAGTACCTACTTGACAAGCTTCTTCACTCTCTTCTTTGGAGTCTTGCTCAATATGCATATTTTGATTGTTATTCTTGTCCTGTAATGACAGAGTTTGTTCTTCCCAAGGAAAAGGTATAGGCTATTTTGAATAAGCAGCATCAACCTCAACCTTGTACTCTTCCTCTTTCCTCCCAAGTATATGCATCATTTTGCTGATTGTATCTGTCAACATCTCTAGCTTTACCTCTGAAGATATCAGTTTCTCTTGAGCTACTTTGTCCTTCTTTATTGCTTCTAACTTTTCCTCTCTTTCTAGTGTGTTGAATTCCATAGTAATTGCTATATTTTTCATTTCTTCTAGGTTTGAAGGGTCTTTTTCTCTTATCTGGAAAGCCATCTATGGGTCAAGAGAATTTGGGTAGTGCAAGAGAGCCCACCCTAGGGGTGGCTTTATCTTAGTAGGTATTGCATGGTATACTTTATTGAACCTGGCTTAAAATTGTTGTACTATCTCCTCTGGATGTATTTTCAAATGGTTGTAGTCCTTTATGATGAGAAGAGCATTTCCCATGACTGCCCACCTATCTAAGAAAACTTGAGTGAATTGATGAAAGTTGTTAATACTTGCAGCTGGAAGGTCCTTAAACCAACTCTTAATTTTTCCTTGTAATGATAAGGAAAACATTCTAATATGCACATCATCTTATTCTATTTCAAATAGGTCAAGTAAACCCTCAAGATTTTGAATGTGTTCTTCAGTGGTGAGTTTTGAGTTTTCTCCATCAAAATTGGGTAGTTTATTTGCAAGATTTGTAGGGAGGGCCTAGAGGATAAGAGGAAAGACTAGAGGCTTGTATCTTTCTGGGACCTTTGTGGATATAGGTAGTGCAAAAAGAGATTGATGACTGTTCGAGGTTTCAGCAAGAGTAGAAAAGGTAGTACGGGCCTCATGTTTCACTAGATCTTCCATAGGTGTATCAGGGGTAGGCACAGGTGTATAAGTCTGCTCAAGGTCTGCAATTTGAGGTTCATATTTTTGAGGCTTGAGATATTTCCAATTATTAGTGTAGATCTCATCAATGTATTCTAGATTAGGCTTAAAGCAAGGTAGAACATGGTTATAGTTAAAAACAACAATTTTTTGAATCCAACCTAGGCCTCAGTGCTTTTTCTTTCTAGGATGACTTGTCATGTTTCAAATTCTTCCTCCAGTCGAGTCTTCAGGTCTATTGAGAGTTTGTGGAGTCACCAGGTGGATGATTTCAACTATTTTAAGGTAGGTTGCTGTCCACCATCAGCAACTGAATACCAATCTAAGGATGTTTGTAGGTTTTCTGAGATCTAAGGAATACTTAGTTTGGGACTTATTTAGAATATCCCACCATGATCGCCATTATGTTAGTGTCCCATGATTTAGAAGATTGGTAAACCAAATGACAGGGTAACATTAGACCAATCTTTGGAGTCCTATGACCTAGCCTTCCTGGACTCAGAGAGGGCTCTCTCTATTATGCACGAAGGATGTGAACTTGTTTGCTTTGGATAGTTGATTTTAGGCTAGTTGTTAAGTGTAGGTTTGTCATTTGTTTTGGTTGGGGTAAGACGATCAAGTAGGATAGGTGGAGTGAGAGGTTATCAAATCAATTGGGAAATGGAGTCTATGAAGTCATTGATATCTCAAAAATGAGTCGGGTTACACCATAGGGAAAATCTAGTGTAGTTAATGGATCTTTAAAGTTCATGTATAAGGTGAAATGGATATTAAGTTTGGGAACAAAGGTAGGGAAAAGGGTAGTTAAGAATCCTTTTTCAAATACCTATGAACGGAGAGGTCTTAAATGCTGATAAGAAAAATATACTAGTTATGAGATAGGGCACACCATTTTCTCAATAATAATACTTTTAAACAAATACACATTCAAGATATACAATCCAGTGGAGAAAATGAAGTAAGACAACTTATCTAGCTTCAATTATTCTACTTTCAAGATTTGAAAACATATAAGAGACAAATAGCATAAATAAATGAAGAGGGAATGCCTAAACATGATTCATTAAAATATACATAACTTCGAAGCAAACTGATAAGCATATTCAAAGGGCAAGATCGAAACAAGACCTCTTTGACTTAACCTATCAATCAATACATCAAAGAGAGATTTCAAGGCAGAGTTTAGATAGCATTAAACAAGCAGGGCTTATCCTGGATCATGTTTATAAACTAGCCTATTAATCCAACAATGAAATATACAAGCTTAGGTGGGCCTAAGGAGCAATGAAGAATTCTTTAAGCTAACCCAGCAGAAGAAAACATGAAAACAATAGCTAACAAGAGGACTGAGGTGCCTCAAACAACATTTCTCATCCTATACACTTCTGAGCTATTGCAATATAGAAATATGGACATATGGAAAACAAGAAAAACATGAACATATGAGAGATACACCACCATTAAATATAGTCAGGGTTCCTGCAAGAAAGCCTTCATCACCATCAATCTAGGCAAATCATCCACAAGCTCCACAACACTAAATTGTTCTTCAACTTCCAAAAACCATGTATTTCTCTTAAACACATCAAGTACCAATATTTACACTGAGTCTCCATGCTCTAATTATCATTCAAGGAGAGAAAATATCTAAGAGAGTATCTAGAAGCCTATTGGCCAATGAGAAATATCCTAACTTGTTCTTGAGGCCTTGCAATGCCCAAGGCAGAAAATATCTAACAAATAACTTTTTCAGCCATATAGAGCAATTAAATTGACTTTTAGGCCCTAACAAGCATATGGAAACTTTCTAAATGCACATTCTACCCAGTGACCCATAGGAGCGCAACACACTATGTCAAAATTTGAAATTATGCCAGGAGCGCAGCATAGAGACAGGAGAAATAGGTTTTTTTGCAGCAGTGTTTTGGAGGCCTTCTCGATGTTGGAAAAGGCTCCGTGATGGCTCTTTGGAAATCCCATGAGGTCTACTTTCCATATCTACCTTTATTTCTTCAATATGACCTCTGAAACTTGTCCAAAAAGTAAAAATTCCGAGACTTCTAGGAGCGCAACACATGCTCAGAAAAGTGGGTAGAATGGTGAAAAAATGAGTGTTTTTGATCCTTTTGGGGGACCAAAACAACCAATTGGGCTGAAACGTTCTAAGAATGCTATATGGATGATAAGGAACCAAAAAATTGAAACCTTTCCTCCTGAATATGCCTTGGGAAAAAGCGCAGCACAGGGTGTGTTGTGCTCCTAGCCTCAAAATTTGCGAGAAACAAAAAGTGATCAAAATTTTCCCAAATTTGGTGGAAGAGTGCCTCATGGGTTTTTGGAAGCCTGTAGAGAAGCTTGGGAAAATATTCCAAGCCTAGCTTGGTCTTTTTCCTCTTTTGGTGCCAGGAGCTTGCCTTAAGCCTTCTTCAATTTGACCCATTGTGTTTACTTTCAAATTTTTCTTTTGTTTCACTATTTGGATTTGTTGTAGGGTCATTTTCATAGGCACTTTCATTGGTTCCTTCATATTTTCTATGCCTACTGTCTTTGCCTTCAGAATTTGTGACTTCATTATCACTATTTTGTTCATGAACACTGTCATGATCTTCTTCCTCACCATAGCTATCATTTTCTGCCTCATTATGTGTGTCTATACCCACACTGATTAGCCCACTGTTTTCTTTGTTTATGAGCCTTACTATTTTTATTGTCATTATGACCATTATGATTGCTGTGTTCTATTGCCTTCAACATTATTATTTTTTTTGCACCTTCATTTTGGTCCTCATTTCTGCTAGGAGCCTCACTGTTTTCACTGTTTTCACTGATTAGCCCATTGTTTTCTTTTTTTATGAGCCTTACTATTTTTATTGTCATTATGACCATTATGATTGCTGCCTTCTATTGCCTTCAACACTATTTTTGTTTTGCACCTTCATTTTGCTCCTCATTTCTGCTAGGAGCCTCATTGTTTTCACTGTCATGATTGTCACCATGGCTCTTTGTCTAACTATCATGCTCTTCACTGATGTATGTTTCATTATTGTTTGTAAATTCATTGCCTTCTATATTACCTTTTGCATTGCCTTTGCCTTATTCACATTTTCTAATATAAATCATCAAAGCCTAAAAATGTGTTTTTAGGACCTGAATGTAATATTCCAAATTAGGAACAGCTACACTATTGGGAATATCTCAAGATATTACCAATGTGGAGAGCCAACAATACATAAACATAACTGGAAATAGCTGTGAATAGCATCAACTTTAGAAAATACAATAAGATCTCATAGCCATCTTATTAATGATATAGTAGCAGAAAGTGTACAAGATCTGGAGGAAACGATCACTCAAGCTTAGGAAAATCCACCGTCAAAGACACAAGTACAATAATCATGAAATGTATAGCTACATATGATAGCCAAGCTATGACAATGTAGTCTATTATGGAGAACTGCTGCAAAATAATGTCAATATATGAATATAACAATATCGAGCTCAAACATAGATGGGGGAGCAAGATCTCAACCCCTGGAAACAACAATACACAATCCTTAGAAGGATTGGCTGAAATATACACAAAATGGAAAATATGCAGAAATGCCAAAGTTGTTGGGTAGCAACTGCAACTCAGAAACTGTAAATGGATGTAGATAGCCAATGATGCTGCAAATTATGGCTGAATCTCATCCAAAGGATCTCTCAGGTGAAAGGTTGATCCAATCCCTGAAGATCTCACCCTCCAAAGTAGTGGAGCAAGTACCCACTGCAATTGCACTCAGAAATAACGTAGTCTAGAGAAGGGACTGCGCTATTGGTGAAGACAAGTGCTTGGACTCATTCCAATTATCTACAATATGCTCAGGAATCTCCCTCACTAACCTGCCATAGGAATAGAAGCTCCCTCCTCTAAAAGATGAGCCAAGGAAATGGTGTTGTGGAGTCCCCACTACAACACCCTGCAACACAAAGTAATCCTGCTACAGGAAGAACGTTGTGACAGAAGGAGGTGGCTTTGGCCTTGAGACAAGAGATGTGGAGAATGAATAACAACCCCTCAAGAGGCCTCTCAAGAAGGTGAAGAAATCCTAAACAAGAATTCCCCCGGAAACTTTGCTAAACAACAAAAGAATGCACAATGTTTGCATAAACAATGAAATCAATAATCCAATTCATGAATAACAATGGTTGCCTTGCCCTCCTTTTAAACAAGTGAAATATCTCTCTCCATGGTTCCCACTCATTAGGGTTTCCTCCACCAAATATCCTCTTCCTCATTCACACTACGTTGTCTTCTAAAGTGATCCACTCCTCCTATGGTAGCGCTAATGACTTGGTCAAACTTGACCTTGTCTTCATGCCTTTGACCCTTTTCTCACTTGAGGGTGCAAAATAAAGCTAATCTAATGATCCCTTTCACATTATGAGGTATTATTCAAGTCTTCAATAAGCATGGGCTTCCTTACCCATTTATTTTTCTGCTAGGTGATAAAAACAAATTTTTTATATTCCATTTAGCTATGTGCTAAAATGGGAATATTACAGTCCTCCCCTCCCAAATGTTGCTTGTCCTCAAGGAACTGAAAGGATAGAACTGGAAAATCTCCACTCAAGTCATGGAGTCTAGAATGTGTTGAGGAACATCTTCCCTAAGTGGATCCTCCATCCCCAAGCAATCATCCATATAGAATGAGTTACCTCCCAACATGGCAATTCCTGAAAAATCATCTTCCACCTTTGGTTCCTGTAATGTAAGTGGGCTGAAAATCTGATCTTGGTGGACAAAATAGCCTACCCCACATTGTCCTCCTCTCCACTTAGGATAAGTGCAGAGTATATGCTGATCTTGGGCTGCAATAATATTGTCCTCAAGTGGAAAGATGAAGTCTATACCTCTGAGGATCTCTTCTCCAACGCTATGAAACATGTTGTCCCAAATCATCTCATATGTGATGAGTTGGAAGTCACCATCATATGGCATCCAATCAATCATATGGCTCACCTCAAATGGAAACAATTTTTTTGCTGTAGTGGCCATATGTGCTCTCATGCTCTCATTAGAACATGCAATGCAAATAATGTGGGAGATCTCTCCCCCAAGGGACACATCCAACCAATGTGCCATTCCCCCAATCATGCTCTCAAAAAACATAAAGACAACAACAACATAATGAACCATAATGAGAACCATGCTTGCTATCATGTGTGGCAAGGGAGAAGGACAATGGCCCCTCAATTGTAACCAATGCAATTTGACCCTCAACAGCAAAAGAGTATGAAAAAAAGTGTGGCCTCTCAACCACTTTCTTGTTGTCCTACTCTCCTCAAATATATGGAGAAAGTGAATGATGTATGGTGCAAGGTGAGTATGTCCTCCAAAACACATTTCCTCCCCAAATCCTCCAAGGGAGTGGTCAGCAATAGCGCTCATGGCCTCAAGTAGACCATGGGGTCTAGAAAAAAGAATGCTCCTCCTTGGAGCAACATCTTGAACATATATGGTTAAGGGATGAATATACAAATCATCATGAAAATAAACAATACCCTTACCATAAGTCTTGCTCATGCAAATGGAGTGGCTCAAAAATGAGTCTCCTCTCATCCTCAAAGAGGAAAGAGGTGGTTGTGCTAACTCCTCCATCTGCACATGATCTATGCATCTCCTCATATGCTGATCTGTCAATATCATGCAAGCAAGATGATCCTGGGAATACTCCACCAATAACCCGGAGCTCCAACATGGATCTATCCTACATAGTGACAGTGATGATGATTCCATATGAAGGATATCTATCACATGGTGATCTTCTTCTTTGACATATCCCATGTCAAAGATGCAAGTTGGAAGGCTTCTATCCTCCCCCTGCTGCTTCTATCACAGTGTAGAATCTGAAATGAGAGTGGGTAAAAATGATTATGAGATAATGGCTCTCTCCTCCTTGAGTCTACCCAAGACTCTCAGCGCTATGAAGTTTTCTCCCAAGGTCCCCACTCCTCTGAAATCAATGAATGGTGCCCCAACATGTGAAGCATCTCTCATCATCTGCTGATCCAGTGGTCTCCCTAGCAAAATGTCTCCATGAAATGAGACATCATCATCAAGAGGTGACTGCATATGTGAATGAACAAATCTATCCATGCTTCCACTGCACAATCCAATCACCTTCTTAGGTGCATCAACCTCTATAAATGAATAGGGATGTGTAATCCTCATCTCATGACGCCGGGTCTTCTCCCTATCTTCTCCTTAGGGTTCCATGGTTCCACACCTCCTCAACAATGGCACATGAATTGTGCCTTGATCTCCATACATGAGATCTCGGGGAATTCCTTGCAAATATGAAATAACCCCTCTACCCGGAGCAAGAGCTCCTCCTTCCTCTACATGAGACACTAGATAATCTCTAGATGGCACAACGTTGTTGCCCTCAACTTCGTCAACATAGATGGGAAACCATCCAATAATGTTGCTGCAAATATGGAATCTCTCCCAAGGTGGAAGTAATTCTTGATCATCAAAGGTCAAGGAGTATCCCCTTTGCACCATGATACTGCCATCTCCTACTCCTGCAACATCATACAAGAAATCAGAGCAAATATGCCCTTGCTCTCCGAAGAAAAACCCAAGCAGCAAAAGTTTTTGTTGCTTCCTCATGCTTTCATCATACAAGACATGTGATGAAGACATAGTGAATGATATGAATGTTGCATCATCACTATGCATCCATACTCTTTACTAATCCATGATGCCAGCATCCTGCCACATCTTCTCCATCCTCATACCCTTGGAAAGAGTGTATGCCAAGTGATGGCCAAACTCCTTCAAAAGTAACCAGTGCAACCAAGCCTCCTGTTTCCTAGTATCATAAATCTGCAAGTAGCTCATCGGTTTCTTGCTCACCATCCACATCCACTCAATAAATTGTGGATGTCTCCTTCCATCCTTCATCTTGGTACTCCTCCCATGAGGGCTACCATCATCCCAAATCAAATTCCTGCATTTCATGGGATCTTGAAATGCAATCTTCCCGAGGATCAATTTGACCCTATAAGGACCCAAATAGGTGGTAGGCAAAAACCTCCCATCATGATGTGCATGGCTCAAGGAATGTCCAACACAGTCATGAGATATGTTATTCATCCGAAGATGTTCTCCATCTTCTATTTATTCCTGTGATAAGGGAAGAACCTCCTCAAACTGTTGAAGAATCTTGCACTCCATGATATGTGGGTGTGCACCTCCATTGAAATCTCTCCTTGAGATCTCCTCCTCATGCATGGTCCTCCAAAACAAAAGAGGCCTTAGATCTGCTGCTAGTAGAAGTCTCTCTTTGAGCTGTGGCATGCTCATTGAGAGAGTGTCATCTAGTGAGGAGAAAGAGTTTCTTATCTCCATATGTCTACTACTCACTGCTTCCTTCATGGCTTCCTGAATGAAGCTGCTCTTTGAGTGCTCACATGAGGAATGGATCCTCTTTTCTCCATCACTACTCTTGTGCAGCGTAGTGCTATTCTGCTGCTCTAGGTCAACTGCACGCAATGATGTAGACCCATCCAAAGTGTTTTTTGAAATGACAAGAGATGGATTTTTAATCATACCTCGGTGAAATTTGGAAGCTCTTTGCAGGGTAGCAAGATTTTCCTCCTCATAAGTGTTGGCCTCCCAAAATGTTGAAGATGAAGGCTGCTCCTCCATGGACTCAACAGTGCTGGTACATGTTGCATTTTCTGGTGGTGAGGGCTCCTCCCTCCTTTTTCCAAACCTTCTAATCAATCATCGAGAAAACTCAACAAGAGTATAAACCCTTATATGGCTTAGATGGCAGATCCACCAATTTCTTGCTTCACCTCCAAGGTGCAGTGCTGTAACTTCTATAGCCTCTCTGTCTACTATAGGGTGTAGCAGGAATAAAGCCTCTAGCTTATTCACCCAAACCTCTGCTACACGATTGAGTGATCCATCAAATGTGGATAATAGAAATCTATTTCCTCTCATCATCCCATAGCTGTAGGGTCTTCTCTATTCTTTCTACTGAATGAATTATGGAAAAGCTAGAGTCTCTTGGAAGGCTCTAGGTTTTTCTCAGTATTCAACAAGATACTCACTTATAATTTCGAATTCCAAGTGTTCTTCATGCTTCTGGTCTTCTTGTTTGTGAGAGTAGGAAGTGCATGGTCCTTCCTCTTCCCTTTCTTCAATCTTCTTGACCTCCTTGGAGAGGTTTCCTTTGGATCTGAAAATTGATGAGAGTAAACTCATCCTCTTCATCATCCTGATATTCGTTGGCTGAGACTCACAGGCTAAGCCAATAAATATTCTTTGATACCACTGTAATATTCCAAATTAGGAACAACTACACTATTGGGAATATCTCAAGATATTACCAATGTGGACAGCCAACAATACATAAACATAACTAGAAATAGCTATGAATAGCATCAACTTCATAAAATACAATAAGATCTCATAGCCATCTTATTAATGATATAGTAGCAGAAAGTGTACAAGATCTTGAGGAAAAGATCACTCAAGCTTAGGCAAATCCACCATCAAAGACACAAGTACAATAATCATGAAATGCACAGCTACATATCATAGCCAAGCTATGACAGCGCAGTCTATTATGGAGAACTACTGAAAAATAATGTCAATACATGAATATAACAATATAGAGCTCAAAAATAGATGGGGGAGCAATATCTCAACCTCCGGAAACAACACTACACAATCCTTAGAAGGATTGGATGAAATATACACAAAATGGAAAATCTGCAGAAATGTCGAAGTTGCTGGGTAGCAGCTGCAACTCATAAACTAGAAATGGATGTAGATAATTGATGATGCTACAAATGATGGCTGAATCTCATCCAAAGGATCTCTCAGGTGAAAGGCTGATCCAATCCCTAAATATCTCACCCTCCAAAATAGTGGAGCAAGTCCCCACTGCAATTGCACTCAGAAAAAACGTAGTCTAGAGAAGCGACTGCGCTATTGGTGAAGGGAAGTGCTTGGCCTCATGCCAATGATCTGAAATATGCTCAGGAATCTCCCTCACTAACCTCCCAGAGGAATAGAAGGTCCCTCCTCTGAAAGATGAGCCAAGGAAATGGTGTTGTGGAGTCTCCATTGCAACACCCTGCAACACAAAGTTATCCTGCTACAGGAATAACGCTGTGACTGAAGGAGGTGGATTTTTCCTTGAGCCAAGAGATGTGGAGAATGAAGAAAAATCCCTCAAGAGGCCTCTCAAGAAGGTGAAGAAATTCTAAACAGGAATTCCTCCGGCAACTTTGCTAAACAGCAAAAGAATGCACAATGTCTGCATAGACAATGAAATCAATAATCCAATTCATGAATAAAAATGGCTACCTTGCCCTCCTTTTAAACAAGTGAAAGCTCTCTCTCCATGGGTCCCACTCATTAGGGTTTCCTCCACCAAATATCCTCTTCTGCATTCACACTGTGCTATCCTCTAAAGTGATCCACTCCTCCTATGGCAGCGTTGTTGATTTGGTCAAACCTGACCTTGTCTTCATGCCTTTTCTCCTTCTCTCACTTGAGGGTGAAAAATAAAGCTACTCTAATGATGACTTTCACATTATTATGGATATTATTCAAGTCTTCAATAATCATGGGCTTCCTTACCCATTTATTTTGCTGTTAGGTGATAAAAACAAAAATTTTATATTCCATTTAGCTATGTGCTAAAATGGGAATATTACACTGAACATACCCTTAAGGACACCTTAAAACCCTTGGCAGAGTGATTTGGGTTGAAATTAGGCGTTGTAGGGTGTGGAGGCCCTCTTGGATAAAAACGCAGTGTAGGTGTGTAGAGCCAGGCTAGTTGGGAAAAGGCTGCCGGATCTGTTGGGTCGGCCAAATGCGCAACATCGTGCGAGTCAGGTCAGTCGAGTCAGGCAGAGGCAGTGTGTAGCCAGGCGTGCAGTGCATGCAAGTGGTTTGGTCCATCAAGCATTGTTGAACGGGCTCTGTGCATAGCACTCGGGCCAGTCGGGTCACATTTATGGGCTTGTCGAGCGAAAAATGAAGGCGCGCAGCGCCATCACACAGGCGTATAGTGCCCTGTGCAAAAATACACAGGAGGAAGTTCCAGGCGCGCAGCACAAGTCATTTTTTCCCATTTTTGGCTAAAAAAACCCAGAATTTCTTCCCTTGACTTCTTTTTTATTTTTTTGCAAGTGAACAATGTTTTCCTGAAGTGTTTAATGATTTTAATGAGCTTATGAATTTCTCTTAACCTTTGCCACAGATTTCTAAGGTTTTTTTTTTAAAGCTTTTTAACCCTTTCTCACCAACTCTTTTTGACATTCTTACTCTATAGGTGACTGATATGATGACCTTGATTTCTTCCTTTATTCTGAGGGTTTTATCTATTTATCTTGATATAGAAGTAGTCTTAAAAACTTCCCTCTCTTCCACTGATACTCTTTTTCTATCCTTGTTCTTTGAAGCAATGATACACCTTGCCTTGGCAGCCCTTTGATGCTTGTACACAACAACTCCTTCCAACTCTCCCTTTGCTATCATTATGGAGTTCACCTCACCCTTTCCCTCTTTGATTAATAGTTTCTGACAAACTTCCATTATGTTTGGCTTAGTGTGCGACCTCTATGGTCATTCTGCAATTTGTCACTGCTTGGCACACTGCTTGACCTTCAAGCTTAACAAACCTTAGTTTCTCTTTAAGCCCAACTAGTTTCCCTTTCTTCAGATATTAGTTTTCTTGACTTAGGGCACACTATCTACCTTGTCAATTCTTTCTGTCGATGGATTATAAAACTCTTACATAAATGTCAATGTCTTTATATCTTCCTTTTGCAGAATTTGAACTTGATTACGAAGGTCTTCCTTGAAGGTTTTTCTTATCTCTATCAGAGCTTTAGAAAACCTTGGAGGAAAATTGAAAGGGATATTAAGTGGCATGAGGGGTTAATTTTCTTAGGAAGCCCTCCTGGCCAAGGGCGCAGCACCACCTCCCAGGAGCACAGCGCCATGTGTAATTTATATGGGAAAAAATTTCCAGGAGCGCAACACCACCTCCCAAGAGCGTAGCACCATTTTCAGAGGTCATTTGGAGGCCTTCCTAGTGTCCAAATTTGGCCCAAAATAGCTCGTTGGAAAAAGTAACTTGTCTACTTTATAAATGTACCATTTTTTTCCTAATTGAAATAGATTTACCTTATCAAAATTTGATTTTTCCAGGACTGGTCAAAAAGTGCTAAATGATGGTGCAAAAATGCAGAGTGTTGTTGTAGACAATGTTTGGAGGCCTTACTTAACTCCAAATTGAGCTTAGGATAGCTCGTTGGAAATATATTTAAGTCTAGTTGTCTTGTGACTCATCAATAAAGTCATTTGTACAATCCAGCTATGAGATAACCTTATTTTCCCAAGGTCACTCCAGCAGTGCAGAAATTGTCATGGGACACCGGTGTTTTTGATATTGCCACCAAAAAATGATACCTGTGTAAAACCTGAAGGAGGTTTTTATTATTGGCCATATTATGGATAAAAAAATCTCTCACATTTTCCAAATTCATCTCTGTTTGGTTATAAACATTTTTTTTTTTAAAACTGGCCCTAGGTGTGGCAAATGACTAGGCCCTTGGAATGAATTCTTGGAAAATTATGGAGGCATGATGTTTATGAGTTGGTATGGCTTCATGATTGCTGATATGACCTACCATATGGATATTCTTCTCTTATGCCTATTTTCCATAGAAAACCCTAGCTTAGTTGGAAGAGGAAATTAGGGTTTGGTGTAGGCGATATAAGACTGCCTTGTAGAGGGAGGGGAATGAAGGGGTTAAGGGTTGTCTAAATTCTTGGGGAAATTTTGGGGGATAGGGATGGATGTTAGGGAGTAGGAGAAAGTGGAATTTCAAGGATTTAGGGAGGAGAAGGGGTCCAAAAGGGAAAAACACAGGCCTAGTCTTGAAAAGTGTCAAATTGTAGCAATAGGCTAGGTTTTGTAGAGAAATGATGAATTTGAGGGATAAGAGTGATGGGAAGTGTTTATGAAGGTATATTAAGGATATGAAGAGGTGTAAGAGTATAAAGATACAAACCTTGTTGATGTTTAGCCATGGAGGTCATGAAACCAAGAAAAGATGCTCTTAAAAGCTCTAGATGGACAATGGAGGAGTTATGCAAAACAAAATAAAGGGCTAAGACCAAAGGTGACACAACAAAGAAAAACTAAGTGACATGAGCCCATGATGGGTCTTTTGGGATGGGTGAATTGAGCATTGACATGATGGGATGATGAAATAGTGAAAAAACTATCTAAAGAATAATGAAGGTAGTGAGATTTCTAGAACTCACAATGTTCATGAACTTTGTTTCTAGAAATCTAGAACCGATACTTAGTCATATTCAAATAGTGAAAATTAATGATGACTAACAGAAGGAAAAACATCTATCAAATGGATTTTGGGGAAAATAAATAGTTTTCTCAATTTATGTTTTGAACAAATCATTCACCACAAGTGTGAAGAACAAAATTCCATGGGAAGAACGAATAGGTACAACTTGATGTGTAGCACATGTTAGGATATTTGATACATAGGAAACAGTTAAGTATAACTTGGTCTAATGTAGATTTAGGTAAAGTGTGTTTCTTTACTATGTACATTTGTAACTTATATTCTGATAGTCATGATTTGTAGTGATCTGACGGTTCACTCTCTCCTTAGTATTAATGACACTTGATCCATGGATTAACACCCAATTGGTCCATGATATCTATTTAAAGTGAATGGAGTGTCATTTTTCTGGTAACCATTTATGAGAGAAACATATGTAACTTTTATTTTTATATTAATAAATTTCCTGAAGTGGCCGCATTGGCTCAGGCCATGGACTGTTTCCCTCTTTGAGGATTTTAACCACGTGATATACTGGTGTACTTATTTGTAATCTATTTGTTAGTGGTGACCTTTGGTTTTTTATCTAAGGAACTTACCCTATAAATTCCTACATGGTATCAGAGCTACTTTGAGGGCTGCATCCATTGTTGATCCAAATCCGAAGCTGGTGTGACTGTACACAATTTTTGTTTTGTAGATATACTATTTTGAACTTTTTTGGGCTTGGAGAATGGCTCTGTTGTGTTCGGAGTGTCTGTTCCAGTGAGGAACCCATTTCGTTTCATGCGAAAAGGTTTCTGGTTGCCCAAGTTATGTCATTTTAGATCTAGACGTATAAAGAATTTGTTTTGCAATTATATTTATTAATCATTTTGTTTATGCTCTTTACTCTGAGTTGTGTGCGATCTTGGCAAATTAGAATCAGGAAGACGGGATTTTTTTTCTACGTATGCTATTTCCCTGCATCTTTGTGCGATCTCGGGAAATCAGAAATAGAAAAAAAGGGATATTTGTTAGTAAGGCTAACCGAAAATCTAACATTCTACCGTAAGGCTTGCATTTCATTGTATTTTTGCACAGATTTTATCTTTTTTCTGCAGGAAAAAGCACGCACAACAAAGAGTTTAAAAATATAATTAAAAAATCCCTTCCTCCTTTCAAATAATTACAGAATCCTTTTACTAGCTCACTTGGTGTAAAGTTAGTTTATGAGAATAGAGGTCTTGGGTTCAATTCTCTTTCTCAAGCTTATTTTTCTAAAAAGGTTTTTGTTAAAGGGGCGGAATTTTTTTTTTTTAAAGTAGAACTTCATCATCAAATTTCAACCTTTCCCATAACTATTCAGCATCTATAACTCAGTTTTTTCAAAAAGGCATAACTTCTTCATCCGTAAGCCATTTTTCGAGCCGGTTTTTTTCAATTGGCCTAATTTTTCGAGATATTTCCATTGGATCAGTTAGTTTCAGCCCTTTTCAGCTTTAGTTTTTAAAAAATGGAAAGTTCTTGCCTAGTTATTCTTAACAACACCAATTATTTCCAATGGATACCTCACATGGTAGATTTTCTTAGAAGTAAAGGGCTTTATAGAATAGCCATAGGATAAGAAAATAAACATATTGATGTAGATAAAGCCGCTAAATGTGAAAATAAACAAGATCAAGCACGAGGGTTGATAGGAATGTCCATTGCTTAAGATCTTCAATTTCATATCCAAGAAATTGACACCACTGATGGAGCTACGAAAAATCTAAATACTGTTTTTGGCATTCAAAATGAAATCAGGGCCCACCAGCTTGAAAATGAGTTTCTTACTTTGGACCCCAATAATTTCTCCTTTGAAGATTTTTTGTCCAAATTCAAGACCCTTAGACTTCTTTTAGAAGGTTGTAAGGTCAAAAAGGAATATGGTAGCCTTATCTATTCCATTTTTGCTAAGCTTGTACCTGCATACTCTCTACTTTTTTCCACCTTCCATTCCAATAGAGAAGCCGTCATTTCTCAAGGAACAACCTACAAGTCCCCCTCTTTTGATGCCTTTTCCAATTCTTTGATAAGAGAACAAGAAAAAATCTTACACCTTGGTCTTATCACTTCTAGAAACACTTCTAAGAAAGCCTTCGCAGCCCAACAAAAACCATATCAAAAGAATCCCAGGAAGTAGTATCCTAAAAAGTATGGTCCTAAACCAAACAAGGGACCTAAGAAATTTCAGCAACAAATTGAAAAAGTAACTCACCAAACTGATAAAGAAACTAAAAACAAAAGGAAGAAAACAGATATACATTTCAAATTTTGTAATTGTGATGGCCATGTAGAGTCCAAATGTTTTAAAAAGATGGAAGCCTTGGAAGTAACAATGAAGAAGCACCACATCAATTTGGAGACCTCTTCAACTTCATCTTCAGGAATGACATTTTCTTCTTGTGGTTGTCAAGCTTCTGGTTATGCATTAAATTTATGTTCTTCTTCTCATTCTCATGAGTGGCTCATTGATTCTGGAGCTTCTTACCACATGGCCAAAAATAAAGCCATGTTTTCTTCTTTAAATTATTGTAACACCAAACATATTTATGTTGGTGATGATAGATCTCTTAGTGTTGTAGGATCTGGAACCATTCATCTAGATAATGGCCATATTAATAATGTACAATGTGTTCCTACCTTGTCATGCAACCTTCTATCTGTTTATCAGATAACTCATTCAGGTGAAGGGAAAATAGTAGAATTCTCACCTCGTGATGTTGTAATCAAGGACCTCATATATCCTAGACATATTTTAGCTACTGGCATTATTGATGATTCCACAAGGTTGCATAAGTTTGACAACTTTGGGTCATCATGTATTCCCTTCATTTTTGTTTCTCATAATGATGAAGTGAGTAAACTTTGGCATGAGAAATTTGGTCACTTAAACTATCACTCTCTTCAAACTCTATGTAAAGAAAATATAGTGACAGGTCTTCCTAGGGTATATTTCTGAGATGGTGTTTACTTCGGATGTGTACTCGGAAAACATCATCGGGATAATTTTGAAAAACATGCCTCTTGGCATGCTTCAACCCCTTTGCAGCTTGTGCACAGTGATTTATGTGTTCCACTTCCTGTTGTTTCTTTCTTTGGTTGCAAGTAATTCTTAACTTTAACTGATGATTTTTCCAGATGCACTTGGGTATAATTCATAAAACTTAAGAGTGAAGTTTTTAACATGCTCTTGGCCTTTAAGGCCTTTGTTGAGAAACAATCTGGACATCAAATTCTTAAGTTAAGATCAGACAATGGAGGAGAATATAGTAACAAAAAAATATATCAACTTTTGCACTGAGCATGGAATTCAATTGCAACATACTATTCCATAGACTCCACAACAAAATGGTGTAGCTGAAAGGAAGAATCGCACCTTAAAATAAATGGCTAATTGTATGCTTCAATCTAAAGGACTTAGTCTCAATTTTTGGGAAAAAGTAATTAACTATGAAAATTACATAGTAAATCGCACTACTACTAAGGTTTTAAGGAATGTAACTCCAGAAGAATCCTAGAGCTTAATCAATGAGATGTAAGTCACTTTCATGTTTTTAGAACTGATGCTTGGGCCCATATTCCAGATGCAAAACATAAAGCCTTAGAACCTAAGAGTGAAAAATGATTTTTTGTTGGATATTCTGAAGATGTCAAAGGATATAGAATTCTTCAACCAAAAATTAAAAAATATAATCATTAGAAGATATGTAAAATTTGATGAAAATATATCGACCTGTGAGCCTAGTTCGGTGGGTGTGCCACCTTTTGCGTGCGAGCCTGATTCGACATATGTGCCACCTCTCTCTATCCCTTCTATTTTTTATAGCATTCCTTCTATTTCAGATGATGAGAATGAGGATGACAGTCCTCCTCCACCTCTTGAAGATATTCCTTCCTCTCCACGGCTTCCAAGATGGGTCCACTCTACTCAGGATGCAACAGGTTCTCTTGCAGGTGACCCTACAGATCGACGGCGTACATGTTCTCTGTTCGAAAGATCCTCTTCCTTATTGGTTCAAGTTCCAGAAAATCCAGTTCTAGACACCTTTGAAGAAATTTTCAGTCATCCATATTGGGATGAAGCTATGAATGAACAATATCATTCCTTATTGGCCAATGATACTTGGGATCTTGTTCCTCTTCCAAAAGGAAGAAAACTTGTCAGATGCAGATGGGTTTAGAAAAAAAAGTTAGGACCAGATGGAAAAGTGGATAGACATAAAGCCTGTCTTGTTGCTAAAGGATTTTCATAAGTTGAAGGCATTGACTATAGTAAAACCATATCCACTATTGCCAAAATGAATTCTATCCACCTTGTTATTGCCCTTGTTGTCTCCTTTAAATGGCAAGTCAATCAGATGGATGTTAAATCTGCCTTCTTACATGGATATTTTCATGAAGAAATCTACATGGAACAACCCCTTTGATTTATCCAAAATGACTCTAGCCTTGTTTGTCACCTTAAGAAGTCTCTCTATGGTCTCAAACAAGCTCCTTGGGCTTGGTATGCCAAAATGGATAGATTTCTATTAGATAATGGCTTTTCTAGGTGTTATTCTGACAACACTATCTACACCAAGAAAGTGGGTAAGTCCTTCACCATCCTTGCTCTTTACGTTGATGATCTTATCCTTACTGGTAGTGATCCCAACCATATAAACGATGTGAAGTCTAGCCTCAAAAATAAGTTTGAAATGACAGACTTAGGACACTTACATTATTCCCTCGGTCTTCAAGTTTTGCAATCCAAAGTAGGTATTACCCTTTTTCATTCCAAGTATGATTGTGATCTTCTACACTACTTTCACATGGAATAATGTAAGCCAAACCCTTCTCCCTTTCAGTCTAGAGTCAATATTTCAATCACTTGTACTACCCCTGAATTTGATGCTACCTTATACTGTCAACTTGTTTGTAAACTTCTGTATCTAACCCATACTTGTCCTGACCTTTCCTTTGTCATTGGTCTTGTTGATTTGTTTATGCACCAACCTCATGAAATTCAATAGAAAGCATCTAAAATAATTGTTCGATATATTCAAGGTACAGTTTGGTTCGGGATTCGTTACAATGTAGGAGCATCTCCATTGTTGATTGGTTTCATTGATTCTAATTGGGATGGTGACCCTGATGATCGAAAGTCTACTATAAGATATGTATTCACTCTTGTTTCGGGACCTATTACTTGGTATTGTAAGAAACAAAGTGCCATATCTCTTTCATCGGTAGAAGCAGAGTATCGTGGTGTCGTTGAAGCCAGCAAGGAAGCCATGTGGCTTCATCAGATCCTATCTAAATTTGGTCCTCATTAGCCACATCCAACTACACTTTGGTGTGATAATCAGAGTGTCATTCAACTATGTAAAGATCTAGTTCAACATCAACGTATGAAACACATTGAGCTCCATATACACTTCATCAGAAAGCTCGTTCATTATCATGTTCTTGAACTAAAATATTGTCCAACCAATGATCAAGTAATTAATATCTTTACAAAGGCTCTCATAGAAGCAAAGTTTACCAAAATTCGATCCATGCTTGGAGTTCAGGAAAGTTATCATTATATGGGGATAGGCTCTAATTCCTCCTTCCTTCCTATATTGTGTCAACTTTGCAAATCATTCAATCCTATCCAAAGTTCAGAACATATCACTATTCAATAAATTAGTTTTATAAGATATCTTTCTAAGTGAATAGTTACTTAGAAATCATAATTCAACCCATAAGAGTAGAGACAAATAATAACATAAATTGAGGCAAATTACTCATACCGACAGAAGTGCACAAGTATGCAAGTAAGTTGACACATTATTTTTATCATAGAATGAAACAAGCATTTAAAATAATAGTATTATAAATACCAATTTATTAAGTACATTTCTCCAGCTCCGACCTCTAACAGTATTTTACAATGCCTGAAATTTTTCTTTCAAGATTAGAGCTACAGTGATGCAAGACTCTCTTCATTATACATAACTTAGAATGAAAAGAAAAATCTCAATAATCTTCAGATCTGAGATTCCTCTCCTCTCGCCCTACACCTCTAAATCCTCTAGACAATAGTGCCATCAAGAATTCCATAATTGCAGAGGAGAGAAGCCCATATTACATTTTGTAATCTGCTATTTATAATATTTACAAAAGGATTTATTCATAAGAAAATTTGTTTGAAGAGTGGTTTTTCTCAATCAATTTTCATTGGTTCAAATCATACTATTCAATTTCTAGAGCTTTCTCATTGATTGAGATCTTCTTCTTCTTATCTCTTCAACTATTTTCTTGCAAAAACAAATCAAAACAAATTAAAATGTAAAAATAAAATCAAAATGCAAAATCTAGAAATTAAAATAAATCCATTCAAAACTTAATTAAATAAATAATTAAAAAGGAAATCTAAGATTTCTTTTGATGCTTGTGATGATATAATTGGCAAAGGATATCATTTATGAATGGATCTGCATTTAGAAGAAGTTGTGGGCAAATTAAAATGCAGAAAATAGAACTCAGAAATTTTATTTTGTTAAAAATTCGGAGCATGATCTTTTATTGAATTTTAGACCCAATAAATCTGGAAACGTTCTCCATGTTTTTATCTAACTAATGAGCCATCCTAAGCCTCATTTGGCCAAGTAAAACTTCATTTATGAGCTTCCAAAATTTTTATATTAAAATTGCCATAATTCTGAAATTTCTATTGCTTGGGCTAAAAATCATAAATTTTGATTAAATTCTAATCCTAAATTAGATTACAATATCTAATTAATTAATACTAATTAATTGCAATTATATTATTAATCTAATTTATTTATAATCTAATTCTAAATTAAGTTCTAATTATCTATTAATTAATTATAATTACATTATTAATTTTGATTAATGAAAACTAATTGAAAATAAAATTAAACTAATTAAAAATGATTTATTTATTAATTAAAATATTAAAATATTATATTAATATTATAATTCGAATTATATTAAAATTATACTAAAAACATTATAATTAAAATATAATATTATATAATATAATTTCTTTTAATTAATAATTCAAAACCATTTTGAATGCTTCACGAGAGGGAGAGGAGAGTATGGACTGATAAGGGAGGAGGAGAGTTGAGGTGGAGGTTGAGTGACGTGAGGAAAAATGAGTCGGGAGGCATAAGGAGGTTAACAAACCTTATATTAAAATTTTTAACTCTTTGTATGTTTTTCCAAATCGCATCGGAGTTTGGAAAATTTTAAAATTGAGGTTCGTGAGGTGTTTCATGAATTTTTTTGCGATATGCGATATGCGATATCGTAGTATCGCATCGCAAGTTTCTATCACACATTTTAAAATCACAATTTTATTTTGGGCCACATTTTTATTTCAGCGCTTTTGAAATTGGGATTTTTGGAAGGAGAGGGTGATGTGAAGTGAGGCCCATGTGGATTAACCATTCTACAATTTAAACTACAACCACTTTTCAATTTTGGAGTTTTGGATTTGTCAATTTGTTTTAAAATAACAAGTTGGAGTATATTACCAATATCCCAAAAGGTTTTTTCGTCTATTGTACAATTTAACTCGGTCATTTTGTAGGACCGTTAGTAAAAAATGAAAAATTAGTAAAAATGAACTAAAAGTTAATATTTACAGTGAATGACTATTTTAACTACAAGAATTAAAATATTGACACACTTTATACATTTTTTAACCCAAGCGAGAAAATGATAAAAACTTCAGAGTGCGATTTACAAACTGGTTGACCAAATGGAGTGAAACAAGTATCATTGGAAAGCTCGTGAAAAACCGGATCCAATAAAGTAATCAAAACAAAATTTTAAGGAAGATGAGAAAATGACAAAAATTTAGGATAATTAACTTAATAAAAATCCTAAAAGGTGTTTAGCCAAAATTTTTGTAAAAAGGGTCCCCATTATCTAAAGTAAATAAGTAAAAAATGGGGGGGGTTGTGTTTTACCACAACAATGGCAACATGCGAGAGAAGAACTAGTTATCTCTGATTAAAGGTAATGAACTTAAATTTACCCAAAGGCTAAAAATAATGAAAATCATGAAATCATCTAACAGTAAAATATTTCCATAGGTCCCACATAAATAGTTTAAGCAATATGAGTTTGTAAAGATAAGTACTTAAAACAAACTTGAGTAAAAGTGATGAATCCAAATTTGGGGAAATTTGTTTTTTTTTTTTCCTCATGTGATAAAGCATATATCTATTTTAGGGTTGTCTCTAACATTGCTTTGCTGCCAACGAGCCTGAACAGTACCCCGACGAAGTTACCTTTTATGCCATACAAGCCTAGTCCCGCTACCAGCGAGCGTCGATAGCCCCGACGAGTTTACTTGTATTTCCCATGCTTCCTCTTTTTATCACTCTTTTGATAAGCGCATTTGCAAGATTTTTATTTATGATGTATTTGAGTGAAAGAGGTGGGATGGTAATAGAGATTTTATGTTTAATGGACATAGTACTTTCATAATGTTTGCTCCAAATTCTTTCCATGAAACTATCAATCAATTGATTTTTATGTGGAGGGGTGGGAGGGATTCATTGAATTAAACTCAAATCAGTTCTTTCCTTGAAAAAATAAACTCAATCACTTAGAAAGGATATTTATTCCTTCATGAAAAATATTTTAAAGCAAGATGGCTTTATGGTTCCATAAAGATATGCCTTTAATGATAAATGAAATTCACTTAAATGGATAGAGTAAAATATTTCTCATGTATGTCAACAACTGTAAGGTAAGAAAAATTCCTTTCACATAAATCATGACAAAGTCATCAAAATCAAATCAAAACTGAAAACAAAAGGAAAATAATTCCTAAAATAAAGTAAGAAAATAAATCAACAAATAAATAATGAAGAAAGAAAAAATTGAAAGAAAAACAAAATTTAAAAGCTAAACTCTAACAAGATCGCTTATATAAATTTTTCAACAAAGGATTATAAAAGAAAATAATCATATGTACATTCATTCCTATGTTGAGATTTTAAATTTTTTATCTTGCAGAGTTATATAAAAATGAGGCTCTCAAAATCTAAAAGGTGAATAACAATTATGATAGATAATATGTTGAATGAGAAGTTTTTGTCTGTTGAAATTTTTCTTTTTCAAGGAAAAACCTGTATAAAAGCGTCTTAACTATTTTATAATAAAAGTAATGCTTTAAAGATACATACTAGAGGTTCAGAAACTCCCCAGTTTAGCTGATTTGACGAGGATCATGGCTGCTTATTTCAAGAATCTCAAACAACAAACAGAAATTTTGAAAATTGATCTCGTAGAGGTGCGAATGGTTCATGAATACCTGTATAAACAGAATTCAATATTAGCAAAGACTACAACAAAAATGAAAAAATGTGAATAAATGTAAGTGGGTACATGAAACTTACCATTGAAGAACTGCACTTAATCTTACCTGAGAAAGATGATTTTCTCCAATGCAAGTTAAATTCTTTCTTTAATTAGAATGAAAATCATGAAGAAGTTTTATTGACCAAAAATCATTATTTATTAAATCTAAAGTAAAAAAATCAGAAAACTAAAAGAAAGCAATGTTTCATGTTCGAAGAATCAAAAATAAATCGAATCCATCAGAAATGAAGATGAAGATATGCTTCTTTATGAATTGTAGCGATGAATTTTCTTTTTGCTTCTTTCATTCTAAATTTATATCAGCCACAAAGTATTGAAATTGATTCAAAATCCCGAATAATGTAACAATATACAAATATGATTTAAATCTCTATATGATAAGTATGGAGAAAAAAATCAGAATAAAAGAAAATTGAAAATATGAATTAATCATTGATACATTACCTTGCTAAATTTTTTGCATCACGAGATTCTTTGCCATGTATAAATTTAAATTTGCGACTTGCACTTTTTTCGATATGTGATTGAGCTCTTTCCACAATAATTTAAAAGATAATGGTGGAAAACCAAATATCGAAATTTATCGCATCAAAAGATCTTGAAGCCAAAGCTTTAATTGAGTTAGCAATGCAATATAATTATTGTGATGAAAATGTCGTGAGATGAGCATGTTCGATGGGAAACTGCAAAGGGATGAATGCAATATCGAAGAATAGTCATATCGGAAGATTAAAGATTGTGAATGAACTAAAACATAGATATTATTCTTGTGATAATGAAAATGTGGTAAATCACTGATGCAATGTGACTACAAATATCAAAATATATGTGCGAAACTTTGGTTTTTCGGCCCACACAAATAGTGACCAATCACGCATGGTTTCACTTCGCATATTTTATAATTTACCTTCCAACAAATTTCAAAACTTAACACTTTTTCAATTTTGTGATTTTGCAATTTCGTAATTCGCAGCAAACTACACATCACTCCTTGCAACTTTTATCATATAACATATTACTTATCTTGTACGATGTGCGATATGTGTATCATCATATCACAGTCTCCTTACCTTGTCATTTATTTCATTGCAACTAATATAACTTACCGAGTGAGGTTTTTAACAATAACCACTAAAATTGCCGATATGCGAAATGTAATTTCATTGATGTGATGATGTGCGATGAAAAACAGACCCAATATTTTAATTATATGAATTTTAATTTCATATCCGATTTGGAACATCAAAACTTTTAAATATATGCCCTTACCGAATTTTCAATTTATAAACGGACGTGATATCTCTGTATAAAGAGGATTTAAATGTCATATCTGGTTCGGGTTGTTATCACTCAGTAATTTCTAAAGGTTCAAGAGAAATAGTCTGAGGCAACCACAAACCTACTTTGGAAATTTATGATCTAGCCTTCCTAAATTTCAGAGAGGGCTCTCTCTTTATGATTTCACTTTGTTTTTCTTCAATATTTTAGGCTAGCTATGATTGGGTACTTGGTTTTTTGTTTGGAAATTTTGGTGGGAAATAAGATTACTTGAAGACAAATTAGAGAGGGATCTACTATTCCATTGGACTATGGAGTCAAGATGTGGCAAGCAAAACTAGAAGGCAAAGCCAAAAGGATGCTAATGTACTCATGGCAAGGTAGATAACCCTTAGAAATTTGAATAGTTTGATTTGATGAGATTGCTTGCTTTCAGGATAAAGGGCTGTGAAGGATCCTTCGATCCGGAAAAAGAGGAAGGAGGCAAGGGTCAAATGGGACTGGGAGCAATTAAGAATTCCTCAGTTCGGAAATCAGCATAAAACATTTAAATGATCAAGTAATTAAGACAGGGAGTTTTTTACACTTATCCTGAAATAATATTCCTAATTAATAATTTGGTTTGAACAACATATATGAAATTGAATGAAACTTCAAAAGAGGAAACAATGACAGTAAGAAATCACTTTACTCATTATCTTATCACATGAATCCTGAGTTATGAAGTCCAGTTGGCTATTGTCCAGAATGCTGCTATGAAATAAACACATGAGCCTCCAAAGTACCAGCAAAATCGTCTATAATAATCTCAGCAAATTTATTCCACACTAAACACTTCACAAACTGAAGTATTTATACAAAATGTTTATTACAAAATATCCTAGAGAAATCTAGGAATAACTGTAGGAAAATAAAATATCTTAACACACTAAGAGGGACAGCTGCTTAACAACTTAGCAAGCTATCCTTTTATCTAGAAAAAATAGAACTAACATTATCTAATCAAAACAGTGTGTTGACTAGGTGTACATGCTTGCTGGCATATTTGGAAGATATTTGTTTGTAGATTGCTTGAGTGATACTCTTTCACTTTATATCCTTTAACACTGCTTTTCTTCCTGATACTCTTTTACTCTGTTCATCTGTCACTTTACTGCTAGTGAAATGTAGAATTTACCATAGTAAAAACTAGCTGATTGTTTCTGCTCGGATACACTTTGACCCTGTTACTTTGATCTGATACACTTTCAAATGCTATTTTTACCTCTGAACAGCTGTAAAATAAAATTTTCACTGTGGTAAAAAATTTCCCCATCATTTCTCTGTCTTGCTTGAATTTTCCTTTTACTCTTTTACTGCTGTAAAAGATTCATATTAGCAGTAAAAATCCAAAATCACATAAACTGTTTTTATTCTTTTCTTCTCAACTTCACTGTTTTTCCTGCACTTTTTCTGTTGTTCTGCTCCAATGTTGCTATAACAAATCTGTGTATTCCTGCCATAACTAATAACTTGGTATTTTCATACTTTTCAACTTCCGGTAAATTTAATCAGCATCAGTGTACTTTGAGAAATTTGGTTTGATAATGAAAATATGTTTAATTTCATTCTGTAGAAAAAGTAAGTTTTCAAAGTACTCCAATATAACTTTACCAGTTGGGGAACCTTGTGGCAGAGGCTTATTTATTTTTTCTTTGGCATGGGCTCTGATCTTCTTGTCATAATCGGTTTGAACCATTAGCTTTCATTAAAGCCATGAATTTCTAGGAGGCCTGCTTGTCTCAATATTGTGTATTTAGCCAAAAACTTTGTTATTGACAAATTCATGGCCTCACACTTTTCCTTCAAATTGTTCATCATATTCCTTTTATTTAGAACCTTTTTTATTTGAAGAATTGTTTCAATCATGTCTTGTATTTTCAATTCTTCAAGCTCCTCTCTGTTCTTGCTGTTTAAAAATGTAATAAGATTCAAAGCTTGAGATGGTTTATTAGCCATTTCTTCCTTTGTTTTCTGAATTTCCACCTGTGTTGCCTTAAGTAAATCTCTCTGCTCATATATGATTTGAATTGAAGGCCAATCTAGATGTATGCCTTGAATTATGTTTGTCCAAAGATAGTTCTTGATGAAGGACACCTGTTCACTGAGATTTACTTGCTGCTGCAAGATCTTTACCCGTTCTTCAAGTCTTTTTGCTCTTTGTTCATGTCCTTTTGATGTAATGAATGTATTCTTGTTATATGATTCAAGAGTTTGAATGGTTTTTTTCAAATTGATTATCTCATTGTTTTTTAGGGACATCTCCTCCATGGCTTTTACTATATCTGTTGCTTCACCTTTTTTATGTACCTATGTGGTAGATCATCCTGTGGCAGAAGTATCTATAGATTGCACTGACACTGCAGTATCCAGTGGCACTTTTGGGGCTAGATGTTCTGCCAATGTGGAAGGGACAGCTATGCTAACTATAGGAATAATAGTGGGAGTAGATTGCACATCAGCTTCTTTTACTGCTTCTTTTTCTTTTGTAAGGATGTCTATCTAATTTTCCATCTCTTTGACTTGGGCATTCAATTTTAGTATTAATTGGGCTATTTTATCTTTTTTAGTTTGTTCTTGGAGGATTTCTTTTGCTTGAGGGTGTTCGTTTTGAGGAAGTTTTAACTATTTCTTCAAAGCAGTGATATCATCATTCTTTTGCTTTATCAAGATCTGAGCAAATTGTATGTCTGATGGATCTACTCCTATCTAAAGGACTAGATCTTCCAAGGAATTAATCCTTATTTCTTTTGCCTATAAAGAGGCTTTGTCTAGCCTCATCTGGTCCTACATCTAAAAATGGTGTTTTGCAATTGAATAGTACTCCTGGTCTTATCCACTATTTTTGAATATAGCATTTCAGATGTATGTCTATGAAGTTTAATTTGATCAAGCTCATGGATATTCTCTGAATCAATTTCAAAGTCTGTTTTGATGTAGTCTGAGACTGTCTTTGGATCTGCAACCTTTGGCTAGAGGTAGGACATGATCATTTTATTAGTAGAATAATCAAATGTTGTTAACAATATGTCCTTGTTACCTGGCTTTTCTTCAAGAAATTGAGAGTAAATTTCTCTTTTTATCTCCTCATTTCTATCCTAAATTTGTTTCTATTTATATTGTTTTTTCTTTCTCAGCAGCAGTCATTTTTTCCCTTTTGTTGTAAATAATCTTGAATTTGTTTTCTGCAATGGTTTCTGCTGAATAGCCTTCTTCATTTCTGGTCCTTTTGTTTGAACATTCTGACTGTTTGGTGACTATTATAGTATGTGAATTATCTATCCTTTTCACTATTTCTGTATCAGAAGTAGGGTCTACCAATGTATTTTCCACCCACTCCATTTGATTTGCAAATTTCTCAATGTGTGGCTTTGAGTCATGTATAAAAGGTTGAAGTTTGCATTTTACTCTATAGTACCGAGGTAACCCTGGGGATCATAATTCCATTGAAAACTCTCTTGAAACTGATACTCTGATAATTTTCTAGATATTTATTTCGCAGCCTCACTATTGTTTACTATGAAAGGGCCAATCTGGCTCTTCAACTTAAAATGAGTATTTTTCTTTGATGCCATGAAGTTTATAGCATCTGCATTTAAAACTTGTCTCAAATATTCCAATGCAAAAACTTTGATGGTTAAAAATTTAGGTAACTTATATGGGGACAAATTTGTTCCAAATATTCTTAATTCTGTGTGTCTCTGATATAAGTACCAGCCTCCTACTTTTCATTTTTCAGATAGTTGTAATATTCTCTTCATTTCTTCACTCACTCTGGGCTGTTCAGACTTGTAAATCAAATTCATGCATGTCCTGATGAATAAGTCTAAAAACTATTTATAACTGAATTAATTTCCTTCCTTTCTAAGCAAGGATGTCCAAAATATGACTGATAGAGGCTAGCCCTCTACATCCATCTTTTGCAAAGCAATGGGAAAATGCTCAGCTTGGAAAAACAGAAACAAATGGAATAGATAAGATGAATATCTAAACACTCCCTCAGTAGGAAATTTGGTCAGTTGGTAATGTATGCTATCAGCAATGAATATAGAAAAATCAAAGATCATGGCAGCAGGCTGCCCAAGGGATAATGTAGAAAGGAAACCAAGTATAGATGCATCAATAAATTCATCATTAAAATATCCTAGAATGAAGGATAGCATTGAGATCACTTTTCTAGAGGCTTCAAGAAATCAAAAGTAGAATATGGTGGATAAACCTTAGGGATTTCTACATATTTAGGCATGAAATTCTGAAAGACTAAAAACTTTTTAGGAAAATCCAACTCTAAGTATGACTGGCTAACTCTTCAATTGACAAGGGCACTACTCTGGGATCAAACTTTAACTGAAGCATCTCATTTATGGATTCTTTTGTGATGAAGAACAGAATTTCTCTATCTTTGTTTACCATGGCTCTCTGATCAGGAACATAATGCATTTGACATAGTCTGACCAAGTCTTGGGCTGGATGAGTAATAGGAACTACATATTTGGGAAAATTGGATTCCCAAATAGGTATGTCATCTTGATTTTTATTCAAAAATTTATCATAACACAGCTATGAATCTCAAGCAAATTGAATTCTACCACTATATCAGCAATCTTGTAATCTAAATCAGTTAAAGGAATGTTTTCTTCAGAGGAAACAGGTGGTTGGAGAGGTCTAACAACTTCAGTTGAATCAGCTGTTAAAGCAAGAGTTGGCTTGTTGATATTTGAGGATTTAGGCTTGGGAAGCTTGGCTGTTACAGGTTTTGAGGCTTTAGGACCTCCAAATTTGGGTGTAACCTATTTTTTAGTCATTTTTTGGGAATAACTAAGCAAGATTAAACTATTTTCTTTAGTTAATTTTGAGACAGAGGGTAATTGAGCAGATACGGGACGATTTTGGGAATCTGGGAATCTGAGCAAGGGTTTTAGGATAGAAAACACAGGTTTTTTGGGTGTAGAGGACTGCAAGAAGGGATTTCTGGCTTTCTGTGCACTCTCTAAATCTTTTGAACCGTGGAAATTGAGAAAATGGCTTAAAAACAGAGTTTTGGGCCAATGGAAATTTCTGAGAAAAAATTGCAAGGGTTTGTCTTGTTTTTTCAGTGTTTGGGCACTTAGGACTGGCAATTCTGGTCTCAGTAGATTAATTGGTTTAATTTACAGTCAAACTGTGAATTTTGGCAGATGAAACTCAGTAAAATACCTGGTTCACAGGTATCTTGATAGTCGAGGAAGGTTTTCTGGTGGCTTCAGCTTTAGACTAAATCCATTGGTGCAGTAGTGGCTTCATCCACTTTGGATATATAGAGCAGTGACCAATTTTGGCTTTAGGGCAAGAAATTGGCCAACAGAGGTTCAAATCTCTTTAATCAATCGGGTCGCAACTTCTTACCAGTCGAGGAGGCAAATAATACATAAAAAAATGAAATACTAAAGTTTAAACTTTTAATAATAATCATCATAAATATCATTTATTACAGGTCCTTTGAATGGCTGGAGGCAGATTTATGAAAACATCAAGTGGGTTTCGCGTTCGATTTGAATGGTAAATGGTTTTAACCTTTTCGAACGCGATCTAATCAAAATAAGACACGTAGCATTAGTAGTTTTGGAAAACATCTTTTATCGCACAACTTTTAATAAACATTGAACGCTTACTTTTGGAGCATGATATTGAACGTGCACCGTTAGATCTGCTTGGATGATGCGAATGGTTAAGATATTTTTAAAGAATTACGGTGAAGGATGGGTGGGGTGCTGGTGCTTTTATAGAGTTAGCGCATTAATATATCACAAAACCTTTTGTGAAATATGTGATTATAACCAAAGTTTAGTTATATATAGAAACGTTTATATGCATGGGGGTAATGGTAAAATAGATGTATACCTATGTATAGTCCAAAGGGGTTTATCGAGCAATTTACATATATAAAGTGAGTTTATATATATGGTAAATGGTGTGTGGAGCGGGTTAATAAGGGGTTAACCTTGGGTTTAGATATTAATAAAGGGAGGGAAATATAAGACCATGGTTAAGCTGTGAGGGAGGAAAATGTATTTTGCCAAGGTGTGAGATATTTACAATAGAATGTAATAGGTTAATGGGTAATGTTTTTGCGTTATTTCAAATACATGGATATGTAAATAAAACGCATTTTTCCATATATTTTTTAGTTTTATTATATAGTTAGTTAAACCAAATAGGCTTAATAACTATAGGGGGTGGGATATTTACATAGTTCTAGTTTAGCCAAAGGGGGTTTATTGTGGGCTTTTATTTAAAACATGTGGGATAATAAACTTTGGCTAAAGATTTAAAATAGTGGGTTTTTAGGGGATATTTAGTTAAAGGGGAATTATATAAATATGACAAGGTTATTTTATAGGGAATTAATAAAATAAGTAAGAAATTAATATGGAAAAGAGGAAAACGAATACTCAAAATACACAAATATAACTAAGGAAAGTGAAAATCAAAGCAAAGCTTTATTATCATAATTTATCACTTTAACTTAGGATGTAATGTCCTTTTGAAGGTTTTTATGCTTTATGAGATGTAGGCAGTTAATCAAATGGGGATTTATGTATCATTAAGTAAAAATGGAGTCTTTACTTATGAAATTGCATCGTGATGAATGCATGAATGGTAGATGATGAAAATTTTGTGATTTAACATAGAAATTTAACACTTTCGACTAGCCAATCATTGAGCCTTGGATGCGGTCCCAACAGAAGTCAGAGAAATGCTCTGAGCCTCTTTGACTGAAAGTTTAGAATTTCAAATAGCTATAGGGGAGGGGAATTAGTGATTGTTGCCCGGTGACAAATATTTACAATGATTTTCCCACCTTTTTCTAACTACCCAATCTTTAATCTAACATTTTTTTCTTCCATTTGTGCAGGTACACTTGAGCTTGCTACCTTGAAACATTTTATTCTTTTGAAAATCATAAAAACTATCTAAATCTACCTTATATCATCTGAGGGCTCAGATTAAACTGATGAGCTCCTCTTTATTCTCTACCTATCTACTGATTAGTCAGGATTAAACTGTCTAACTAATATTTATTCACTATCTACAACATGTAAATTGAAACATGACAAGTCAAGATTGAACATTTCAACTCATCATGGATTATGGCATTTATTGACACTCTGCCATAATCATTTGAAAGTAAAAAGTAGCGGCATTTGGACTTGCACACTTTCATGTTTTATTTCTTTTTTCTTTGAGGTATATTATTTTTTCTAAGTCCTTTGATTTTTCTTTTAGGACTTTTACCCTCTTTTTGATTTTCTATTTTTTTATTTTTTACAAAATATGGGAAAAGAACTTGCAGAAAGTAAGGTATGTACATATTTAAAAGACTATCAAAATTCAATTCAAAATCATGAATCCTATATTTATAGGACCCTAACAGCAGCTTCACATGTGGATGGCATCTCCTTGTGAGATGTCAAGAACACCGTCGACTAGTAGCCTAATCCTTTGAGCCAATCCCAAACATGCATTTGCTTTGTTATAAAATCTTTGTAACTGAAAATCTTGAACTGAATTTAGTCCTTGTTCTGCAAACTAAAATCTGATCTGAAACTAAAAGAACATATTTCAATTCTCAAACCAAACTGATAGATCTTAAATATCTTTAGGACCTTCTCCTTGGCTTTAAATCTTAATGAATTATTTCAAAAATAGCTGAAAATTGAATACTAAAAAAAATGCTCAGATATTTGAGCTTATTTTCATTCATCTACCTACTCTAATCTACTGTTAATTTTGTTGAATCAGGTAATACAAAAATGCCAATGAAGCCAGTCAAGTAGTTGTAGCAATGAATGGATAATTTAACTGATTTTCATCAAACTTGGAAGCATAACTTGATCATGTGTCTTCATAATAAAATATATGATGTGTAATGGAAATTTATGATCTATTTGATCCTCATAGATAAAACATGTTTGTAGAATTGAGCTAAACATAGTCTCCATAGAATTTGCTATAGGATCATCAAAAGCATAATGTATGATTTGTGTTTCAAGGCTTTCAATGACCAATTGATTAGTTGTATTCTTAATTTTAAATCCTGAAAGTATTTCTTCAGTCTTGTGCTTGAAAGAATAATCATCCTCAATCCGCAAGTCAAAAGGTAGTACAATTTTCTCTTGCTTAGGAGAAGGAAGAGTTTCCAAGAATTCTATAGGATCTTGGAAATTATAGGACTGAATTTGAGAATGAAAAAGTTTAATGTCATTTTCATATTTTTCAGAAACTAACTCAAGAACACATATTTTAAGTTTAGGAGAATATTTTATTGATTTCAAAAGAAGAAAGAAAGCTCTTAGAAAATCCTCATCAAGCTGAAATTCTAATAACACATCCTTGAGTTCATTAAAAATCTCATGAGATGAAAGGTTTGCCACAGACCCTATCATCTTGTACCACCATTAATGATTTGGAATATGGATGTTTGGTTATGGTGTTTCTTCTGAACTTTGAATTTCTAGATCTTGGACAATGGAGTCGCCAGGTGGATGATTTTAACCTTTATATGTCTGATCACTATCCACCATCACAGATCAGATCTGAACCTGTAAAATATTTCTAAAGAAAAGGTTAGTCTTCCCCAGTGGAGTCGCCACTGTGTTATCACTCAGTAATTTCTCTAGGTTCAAGAGAAATAGTCCGAGCCAACCACAAACCTACTTTGGAAATCTAGGATCTAGCCTTCCTAAATTTCAGAGAGGGCTCTCTCTTTATGATTTGACTTTTTTTTTGTTCAATATTTTAGGCTAGGTGTGATTGGGTACTTGGTTTTTTTTTTGGAAAGTTTGGTGGGAAATAAGATTACTTGAAGAAAAATTAGAGAGGGATTTACTAGTCCATTGGGCTATGGAGTCAAGATGTAGCAAGAAAAACTGGAAGGCAAGGCCAAAAGGATGCTAATGTACTCAGGGCAAGGTAGATAACCCTTAGAGATTTGAATAGTTTGATTTGATGAGATGGCTTGATTTTGGGATAAAGGGCAGTGAAGGATCCTTTGATCTCGAAAAAGAGGAAGGAAGCAGGGGTCAAACGGGACTGGGAGCAATTAAGAATTCCTCAGTCCGGAAATCAGCAGAAAACATTGAAATGATCAAGTAATTAAGATAGGGAATTTTTTACACTTATCTTGAAATAATATTCCTAATTAATCATTTGGATTGAACAACATATATGAAATTGAATGAAACTTCAGAAGAGGAAACAATGATAGTAAGAAATCACTTTACTCATTACCTTATCACATGAATCTTGAGTTATGAGGTCCAATTGGCTGTTGTCCAGAATGCTGATATGAAATCAACACATGAGCCTCCAAAGTACCAGCAAAATCATCTATAATAATCTCAGCAAATTTATTCCACACTAAACACTTCACAAACTGAATTATTTATACAAAATGTTTATTACAAAGTATCCTAGACAAATCTAGGAATAACTCTAGGAAAATAAAATATCTTAACGCACTAAGAGGGATAGCTACTTAACAACTTAGCAAGTTGTCCTTTTATCTAGAAAAAATAGAACTAATATTATCTAATCAAAACAATTTGTTGACTAGGTGTACATGCTTGCTGGCATATTTGGAAGATATTTGTTTGTAGATTTCTTGAGTGATACTCTTTCACTTTATATCCTTTAATGTTGCTTTTCTTCCTGATACTCTTTTACTCTGTTCATCTGTCACTTTACTTCTAGTGAATTGTAGAATTTACCATAGTAAAAATTAGCTGATTGTTTCTGCTCGGATACACTTTGACCCTATTACTTTGATCTGATACACTTTCAACTGCTATTTTTACCTCTGGACAACTGTAAAATAAAATTTTCATTGTGGTAAAAAACTGTCCCATCATTTCTCTGTCTTGCTTGAATTTTCCTTTTACTCTTTTACTGCTGTAAAAGATTCATATCAGCAGTAAAAATCCAAAATCACATAAACTGTTTTTATTATTTTCTTCTCAACTTCACTGTTTTACCTGTAATTTTTCTGTTGTTCTACTCCAATGTTGCTATAACAAATCTGTGAATTCCTGCCATTGCTGATCACTTGGTATTTTCATACTGTTCAACTTCCGGTAACTTTCATTAGCGTCAGTGTACTTTGAGAAATTTGGTTTGATAGTGAAAATATGCTTAATTTCATTATATATAAAAAATAAGTTTTCATAGTACTCCAAGATAGCTTTACCAGTCGGGGAACCTTGTGGTAGAGGCTTATTTATTTGTTCTTTGGAATGGGCCCTGATCTTCTTGTCATAATCTGTTTGAACCACTAGCTTTTCATTAAAGCCATGAATGTCTGGGAGGCATGCTTGTCTCAATATTGTGTATTTAGCCAAAAAATTTGTTATTGACAAATTCATGGCCTCACACTTTTCCTTCAAATTGTTCATCATATTCCTTTTATTTAGAACCTTTTTGATTTGAAGAATTGTTTCAGTCTTGTCTTGTATTTTCAATTCTTCAAGCTCCTCTCTGTTCTTGCTGTTTAAAAATGTAATAAGATTCAAAGCTTGAGATGGTTTATTAGCCAGTTCTTCCTTTGTTTTCTGAATTTCCACCTGTGCCGCCTTAAGAGTATCTCTCTCCTCATATATGATTTGAATTGAAGGCCATTCTAGTTGTATGCCTTGAATTATGTTTGTCCAAAGATAGTTCTTGATGGACACCTGTTCACTGAGATTTACTTGTTGATGCAAGATCTTTACCTATTCTTCAAGTCTTTTTTCTCTTTGTTCATGTCTTTTTGATGTAATCAATATATTCTTGTTTGATGATTCAAGAGTTTGAATGGTTTTTTTTTAAATTGATTATCTCATTGTTTTTTAGGGACATCTCCTCCATGGCTTTTACTATATGTTCTGCTTCACCTGTTTGATGTACCTATGTGGTATATGATCATGTGGCAGAAGTATCTATATATTGCTTTGACACTGCAGTTTCCAGTGGCACTTTTGGGGCTAAATTGTCTACCAATGTGGAAGGGACAACTGTGCTAACTATAGAAATAACAGTGGGAGGAGATTGCACATCAACTTCTTTTACTGCTTCTTTTTATTTTATAAGGATGTCTATTTGATCTTCCATCTCTTTGACTTGGGCAGTCAATTTTAGTATTAACTTGGCCATTTTATCTTTTTCAGTTTGTTCTTGGAGGATTTCTTTTGCTTGAGGGTGTTCGTTTTGAGGAAGTTTTAACTGTTTCCTCAAAGTAGTGATATCATCATTCTTTTGCTTTATCAAGGCCCGAGCAACCTGTATGTTTGATGGATCTACTCCTATCTGAAGGAATAGATATTCCAAGGACTTAATCCTTATTTCTTTTTCCTGTAAAGAGGCTTTTTCTAGCCTCATCTGGTCCTGCATATTAAAAATGGTGTTTTGCAATTGAATAGTACTCCTGGTCTTATCCACTATTTTTTAATATAGCATTTTAGATGTATGTCTATGAAGTTCAATTTGATCAAGCTCATGGATATTCTCTGAATCAATTTCAATGTCTATTTTGTTGTAGTCTGAGAGTGTCTTTGGATCTGAAACCTTTGGCTGGAGATAGGACATGATCATTTTATTAGTAGAATAATCAAATGATGTTAACAATTTGTCCTTGTTACCTAGATTTTCTTCAAGAAATTGAGAGTAAATTTCTCTTTTGATCTCCTAATTTTTCTCCTTAATTTTTTTGTACCTTTGTTTGATGTCTGAATATCTTTCATCAGCTATTTTGGAGGAAGAGGGAATTTCAATATTGACATGTTTTTCTATCATCTGACTGTCCTGCTCTTGTGTTGCATCCTTTCCTTTCTGAATTTCTGTTAAAATTTCAGTAACAATTACTGTGGAAACTTCTTTATCTACCTGCTGATTATTATTCAATTCTTGATCATTATCATCTATTTCTATTATTTTTTTCTTTCTCAGCAGTGGTCATTTTTTCCCTTTCGTTGTAAATAATCTTGAATTTATTTTCTGCAATGGTTTCTACTGAATAGCCTTCTTCATTTCTGGTCCTTTTGTTTGAACATTCTGACTGTTTGGTGACTATTATAGTCTGTGAATTATCTATCCTTTCACTGTTTCTGTATTAGAAGTAGGGTCTACCAATGTATTTTCCACCCACTCTATTTGATTTGAAAATTTATCAATATGTGGTTTTGAGTCATGTATAAAAGGTTGAAGCTTGCATTTTACCCTTATAGTACTGAGGTAACCCTGGGGATCATAATTCCATTGAAAAATATCTTGAAACTGATACTCTGATAATTGTCTAGATATTTCTTTCTCAACCTCCCTATTGTTTACTATGAAAGGGCCAATCTGGCTCTTCAACTTAAACTGAGTCTTTTTATTTGATGCCATGAAGTTTATAACATCTACATTTAAAACTTGTCTCAAATATTCCAATGCAAAAACCCTTATGGTTAAAAATTTAGGTAACTTATATGGGAACAAATTTGTTCCAAATATTCTTAATTCTGTGTCTCTCTAATATAAGTACCAGTCTCCTACTTTGCATTTTTCAGACAACTGTAATATTCTCTTCATTTCTTCACTCACTCTGGGCTGTTCAGACTTGTAAATCAAATTCATGCATGTCTTGATAAATAATTCTGAAAACTATTTATAACTAAATTCATTTCCTTCCTTTCTTAACAACGATGTCCAAAATATGACTGATAGAGGTTGGCCCTCTACATCCATATTTTGCAAAGAAATGGGAAAATGCTTATCTTGGAAAAATAGAAACAAATGGAATAGATAAGGTGAATATCCAAACACTCCCTCAGTAGGAAATTTGGTCAGTTGGTAATGTATGCTATCAGTAATGAATCTAGCAAAATCAAAGATCATGGCAGGAGGTTGCCCAGGGGATAATGTAGAAAGGAAACCAAGTATAGATGCATCAGTAAATTCATCATTAAGATATCCTAGAATGAAGGATAGCATTGACATCCCTTGTCTATAGGCTTCAGGAAAATCAGAAGTAGAATATGGTGGATTAAACTTAGGGATTTCTACATATTCACGCATGAAATTCTGAAAGACTAAAAACTTTTTAGGAAAATCCAACTCTAAGTATAATTGGGTTAACTCTTCAATTGACAAGGGCACTTCTCTGGGATCAAACTTCAACTGAAGCATATCATTTATGGATTCTGCTGTGATGAAGAACAAAATTTCTCTATCTTTGTTTACCATGGCTCTCTGATCAGGAACATAATACATTTGATATAGTCTGACCAAGTCCTAGGCTGGATGAGTAATAGGAACTACATATTTGGGAAAATTGGATTCCCAAATAGGTATGTCATCTTGATTTTTATTCAGAAATTTATCATAACACCAGTTATGAATCTTCCGAAAATTGAATTCTACCACTGTATCAGCAATCTTGTAATCTAAATCAGTTAAAGGAATGTTTTCTTCAAAGGAAACAAGTGGTTGGAGAGGTCTAACAACTTCAGTTGAATTAGATGTTAAAGTAGGAGTTGGCTTGCTGATATTTGATGATTCAGGCTTGGGAAGCTTGGTTGTTACAGGTTTTAGGCTTTCGGACCTCGAGCTTTGGGTGTAACCTGTTTTTTAGTCATTTTTTGGGAAGAACTAAGCAAGATTAAACTATTTTCTTTAGTTAATTTTGAGACAGAGGGTAATTGAGCAGATCTGGGACGATTTTGGGATTTTGGGAATCTGAGCAAGCATTTTAGGATAGAAAACACAGTTTTTCTGGGTGTAGAGGACTGAAACAAGTGATTTCTGGCTTTCCATGCACTTTTTAAATCTTTTGAACCATAGAAATTGAGAAAATGGCTTAAAAACAGAGTTTTAGGCTAATGGCACTTTCTGAGAAAAAATTGCAAGGGTTTGCCCTATTTTTTCAGTGTTTGGGCACTTAGGACTGGCAATTCTGGTCTCAGTATCTTAATTGGTTTAATTTGCAGTCAAACTGTGAATTTTGGCAGATTAAATTTAGTAAAATACCTAGTTCACAGGTATCTTGATAGTCGAGGAGGGTTTTATGGTGGCTTCGGCTTTAGACTGAATCCACTGGTGCAGTAGGTGGCTTCAGCCGCTTCGGATATATAGAGCAGTGGGCAATTTTGGCTTTAGGGCAAGAAATTGGCCAACAGAGGTTCAAATCTCTTTAATAAATCGGGTGGCAACTTCTTACCAGTCGAGGAGGCAAATAATACATAAAATAATGAAATATTAAAGTTTAAACCTTTAATAATAATCATCATAAATATCATTTATTACAGGTCCTTTCAATGGCTGGAGGCAGATTCATGAAAACATAAAGTGGGTTTTGAGTTTGATTTTAATGGTAAATGGTTTTAACCTTTTCGAATGCTATCTAATCAAAATAAGACACGTAACATCGGTGGTTTTGGAAAACAAATTTTATCGTGCAACTTTTAATAAACATTGAATGCTTACTTTTGGAGTGCGATATTGAACGCGCAATGTTAGATCTGCTTGGATGATGCGAACAATCAAGATCTTTTTAAAGAATTGCAGTGAAGGATGGGTGGGACCCTGACGCTTTTATAGAGTTAGCGCATTAATATATAACAAAACCTTTTATGAAATATGCGATTATAAGCAAAGTTTAGTTATATATAGAAATGTTTATATGCGCGGGGGTAGTGGTAAAATAGACGTATACCTATGTATAGTCCAAAGGGGTTTATTGGGAAATTTATATATATAAAGTGATTTTATATATATGGTAAATGGTGCATGAGGTGGGTTAATAAGGGGTTAACCTTTGGTTTAGATATGAATAAAGGGAGGCATATATAAGACCATGGTTAAGCTTTGAGGGAGGAAAATGTATTTTGCGAAGGCGTGAGATATTTACAATAGAATGTAATAGGGTAATGGGTAATGTTTTCGCGTTATTTCAAATACATGGATATCTAAATAAAACGTGATTTTCCATATATTTTTTAGTTTTATTATATAGTTAAATAAACCAAATAGGCTTAATAACTATAGGGGGGCGGGATATTTACATAGTGCTAGTTTAGCCAAAGGGGGTTTGTTGTGGGCTTTTTTTTAAAACATGTGGGATAATAAACTTTGGCTAAAGATTTAAAATAGTGGGTTTTTAGGGCATATTTAGTTAAAGGGGAATTATATAAATATAAGAAGGTTATCTTATAGGGAATTAATAAAATAAGTAAGAAATTAATATGGCAAAGAGGAAAATGAATACTCAAAATACAAAAATATAACTAAGAAAAGTGAAAATCAAAGGAAAGCTTTATTATCATAATTTTATCACTTTAACTTAGGATATAATGTCCTTTTGAGGGTTTTTATGCTTTATGAGATGTAGGCAGTTAATCAAATGGGGATTTATGTATCATTAAGTAAATGAAATTTCATGGTGATGAATGTGTGAATTGTAGATGATGAAAATTTTGGGATTTAACATAGAAATTTAACACTTTCAACTAGCTAGTCATTGAGCCTTGGGTCCGGTCCCAACAGAAGTCAGAGAAATGATCTGAGCCTCTTTGAATGAAATTTTAGAATGTCAAATAGCTATATGGGAGGGGAAATTAGTGATTGTTGCCCAGTGAAAAATATTTACAATGATTTTCCCACCTTCTTCTACCTACCCAATCTTTAATCTAACATTTTTTTCTTCCATTTGTGTAGGTGCGCTTGCGGTTGCTACCTTGAGACATTTTATTCTTTTGAAAAGCATAAAAACTATATAAATCTACCTCATATCATCCGAGGGCTCAGATTAAACTAATGAGCTCCTCTTTATTCTCTACCTATCTACTGATTAGTCAGGATTAAACTGCCTGACTAATCTTTATTTACTATCTACAACATGTAAATTGAAACATGACAAGTCAAGATTGAACATTTCAACTCATCATGGATTATGAAATTTATTGACACTCTGCCATAATCATCTGAAAGTAAAAAGTAGTGGCATTTAGACTTGCACACTTTCATGTTTTATTTCTTTTTTCTTTGGGATATATTATTTTTTCTAAGTCCTTTAATTTTTCTTTTAGGACTTTTACCCTCTTTTTGATTTTCTATTTTTTTATTTTTTACAAAATATGGGAAAACAACTTGTAGAAAGCAAGGTATGTACATATTTACAAGACTATCAAAATTCAATTCAAAATTATGAATCCTATATTTATAGGACGCTAACATGGGTTATATGAACATCGCAATCTTAGCGAAGTAATTTTATAGGAAAATGAGAGACAATAAATATCAAAAAATATGCATCGAAGGTTTCGTATCGGGAATTGTTAAGAGTTGCCTCTGATCACATGTTGTGATACAGATAATGCTATATCAGACGGAGGGATCATAGTAGATTGGAGGGAATGAGAATATCGAGAGATCGGATATATTTAGTGTATGCTCATTTCAAAGCTTCCGATATGCAATTTGTGATATATAATGATCCATATGTGGGGTCGATGATTTCTTTGAAGTATTCAATTCAAAAATAAAGTGAGTGATTTAACTTTTCTTTATAATAAATAACCCTTTAATAATTTAATTAAATTTCGAAATTTTTTATTAGAAATTAATTTTATCAGAACTTTCTTATAAAGAGAGTTGTGAAATAAAATTATCTAATATGATTATTCCAACAATTTATTAAGACTTCTCAGGATTTTAATATAAGAAAAATTAGATACCCTTCAAATTTCAGACAAAATCATAAATACTTCCCTGAACATGTTGCAGATTTTGGAAACAAGGGTTGGGTTCTTGCTTATCTCAAATCTACATAATCAAGTTAATGAAGATCTGAACACAAAAAAAAATAGAAGTAAGAAACAACCTTTGAAAGAAAAATAAACAATAGATGATGTTGAACCTATAAACACATACCTAGAAGAATTTTGATTGTAATTTGACCTCATGAATCTTCAAGTTCTCCTAAATTTTCTCAAAATTTACATAAGTTCAACATCACCTTTTTATTTTAATCTAAAATGCTAAGTAATGAATATTTTCAAATTGCATCCTTTCCAAAATTATAGCAGAATACAAGAGTAGTAAAAAATGAGTTCTTAGAACTACTTGTGAATCGAAAATTGTCAACTAGTAGAAAATTCTTGGAATTTCTTAATGTATGATCAATGTTAAAAAACAAGAAAATTGAACGCTTGACAAATAATTATGATCAGATAATTCAAGGGCTTCTAAAATTTTCTAGGCTACTTTTCTATAATTGAAATGGGATGCCCAAAAGAAATTGGATTCATTACTTGTTTTATTGAAAATCTGAAATAATGAAATAAAAGCAAACAAAAAGAAAATTAATTAATCTATTCCTATTTCTAAATTAATGAAGAAAACATGACTAGGTATAGTCATACTTCCAATGTAACCATGTAAACATTTTAATTCCTACATTTATGTATATGTCAAACATTAACAAAAATGCAAATATGATTAAACTACAAAAACTAAATCTGAAAGCATAATGTATCTTTATTGTTAGTAGCTTATTCACCATTACATTCTCTTGAAATGCCATTTCCAACTAAATTTCAATTGGATCATAGAAATCTAGATGGATTTAGTTTATTGAGTGAGATAGGTTTAAAAGATAAGACGACATGCTAGGTTGTAGAAATAATTTTTCATAAAGAATGGCCTGTGTGATTTTGTTAATGTTATGTTTAAGTGCTAAATTATTAACAATATTTTGTGAAGGAAAAATTTTCAAACGTTTTTCAAACGAGTGAATGAAAAACAGATGGAAGTGTGCTAGATCCAAGAGAGGATTATTAATTGAATTAAATTGTCGGTCATATTGTGAAAACATACTCTCTTGTTGGCATTGCTCTTGAGAAGTAGGAAATAAATGATAAGGAATGAACATCACTTGAAATTGGAAGTTTAATAACTTTTGATGTTCACAATTATAATTTGAATCTTCATTTTTCCATTGAGGTAATGCATTAACTGAGTGTTCAAAATTGAGCTGCTCAATATTCCAACACAAAGTATCTAAAAATCTAGGACTAAAAATAGAAAATAAATCTGAAGTTAAAAATAAATGTTGAAATAATAACAAAATTGAATCATAGTTTACACTAGTGTTACAATTATTGTTACAACACAATTGGGAGTAACTTAAAGTAATTTCCTCTTCACAAGAATTGGGAAAAAAAATGAAATTAGAATAATTGTTGATATCCACTTGTGAATTAGAGAGAAAGCTATGACTCTGAATGGGAATGTGAGCTTGATCATCATATAAATCATAGATTGGAATGGTTTCTTGAATGCTAAAATCATCAGTATGATTATTTGTTTGAAAATGAGAACTATTTGGAACAATTTCTAAATTAGATTGTTCTTCATTTTCACATGTGATTAGACTTTGATCATGAGGATTCAATTGTAAAGAAGACAAATCAATATCCTCAATGTCAAAGTAGTTATCATAAATGACCTCAAGACATTTATTAGAAATCCCTTCAATCTTTTTCAATGTATCAAAACAAGAAGGAATATTAAGCTCATGTTCATTAATGCTAGAAGAATGATCATTAACTAATTCTTTATCCTCATAAAAACTAATCGGAAATTCATTTAGATCAACCTCTCTATTTTTTGAAATATCTTTAATGTACAGAGAGGTTAAATTTCTATTAGAAAAATTATCAGGATAAAGAGAAAAATATGAATCTGAAATAATGCATTTGAAAATGTCTCTATTTGAGCACTCTGGTGTATTTTCTTCATTGCAATTTTCAGATTTAAGATCATTTTCTGGGCTACTTATGCTTTCTTGAGGAATGTTGCTTTGTTGATATGAATTTGGAATTTTCTCATCATGAAAGAATTCAGAAATTTGTACAGTAGATTGCATATTATTGGAAACTTTAATTTCTGTTGGTACTTGCCAGATTATGATCTGATTTTATGATTCTAATTTATACTGATTTTCAGATTTCAAAGCGGTACATCTTCTTCAATACTGCTGCTAATATTTTCTTGCAATTGATTAGTGAATTTTTCTAAGCTTTGTGATTGAGATTCATTGACATGTGAAAGTGCACCTTGATCTTTCTCAATACTGTAAGAAATGTGCAGAAATTGAAGGAATTTATAATACAAAATAAAGGCCATTTCATCATCATTTTTCTGTTCCTCCATATTGGAATTTTTTCTTATGTAAATGAAGTTAGAAGGAGATTGATCAAAGCCTGAAATAATTTCACATTGATTAAGAATGGAAGGAAGAGAGAAAATATGTTCAAACCAATCTAATAATTATTCTTTCGAAGGTTTATCTTCAATTTTAAATTTTAAAAATTTAACCAAAACCTGATGGTAAAATCAATTAAAGACTCACATTCAAATTTTCATAGATCTTCAAAATTGTCACATACATGTTCATAGATATATCCATCAAATTTACAAAGGAATATTGTAATAAATTGTTCCCAGGTGTAGATTGAGGCAACTAGAAGTGATTTACACCAGTTTCTGGCTTTTTCCAAGAATGTAAGAGTGAAAATCTTACATAAAATACCTTCATCAATTTCATGAAAAGCAAAATTTGAAAATTTTTGAATGAATTGTAAAGCATGATTACATCTAGAAGTATTCCTCTTACCATTAAACTTTACCCGAGACAATATTCTTACAATTTCTGGTGGAGTATTGGAAGATGCTCGTCTAGAAATACAGCTCCAAATTGTAAGTTTTAGAGCATCCATTGCAATAAAAATAAAATGTTAGAATACAAAGACTCCAAAAGAAAACAAGTCTCATGCCCTCCTTCTAGTGCCAAAATTTTGAGGCCTCGAAATACGCTGCAACAACATGGGGGATGACCACCCAGTTTGGACCTTAAAGCAGTTCCTTTTCTGTTTAGAATAGTGGCTCCGACTAGTTTAACTTGGTCCAATTACCTTCTCTCAGTCTCCATTAGCTTAAAATATGACTTTTATCTATCAATGGGAAAGAGACATCAGATCATTTCTCTTGTCAATCGAACAAGAAAGTTATCCTTAAGCTAATTTGGGCTTAGCCAAGCCACAATTAAAGTTTTGCCTCTTTGGGAAAAGGACTTCTTAAGGATGTAGAATTTAATCTATATGCAATATTATTCTAAGATGCAAGCAAATGAAACTATTTTAATCCTATCTCAATTAGGTAGATATAGATCTATCCCAATAGAGAGCAATATGTTTAAAATAATTGAGATTTAAATATGTTTGTTTTAAATGAACATCAAGCTAACGAAGTATTTCAATTAACTAACATTGTGAATACCAAAAAAATTCTATCTAGAGACCTCTTAACTGAAAAAATCAATCAACAACACTCAGGAAGTAGTTCTCAAAATGATATTGATCATTTAATCAGTAACTTGAATAATTAAACAATAACATGCGGGAATATTTCACAACATATCACTATTCAATAAATCAGTTTTATAAGATATATTTCTGAGTAAATAGTTACTCAGAAATAAAAATTCAACCCATAAGAGTAGAAACAAATAATAACATAAATTGAAGAAAATTATTCATACCGACATAAGTGCACAAGTATGCGAGTAAATTGACACATTCCTGTTATAGAATGAAACCAACATTTAAAATAATAGTATTATAAATACCAATTTATTAAGTCCATTTCTCTAGCTCCGATCTCTAAAAATCTTTTACAATGCCTAAAATTTTTCTTTCAAAATCAAAGCTACAGTCGTGCAAGAATCTGTTCATTATACATTAATCAAAATGTAAAAGAAAAACCTCAATAATCTCCAGATCTGAGATTCCTCTCCTCTCACCCAACACCTCTAAATCCTCTAGGCATTAGTGCCATAAAGAATTCCATAATTGCAGAGGAGAGAAGCCCCTATTACATTTTGCAATCTGCTATTTATAATATTTACAAAAGGATTTATTCATAAGAAAGTTTGTTTGAAGAGTGGTTTTGCTCAATCAATTTTCATTGGTTCAAATCATACTATTCAATTGCTGGAGCTTTATCATTGATTGATATCTTCTTCTTCTCATCTCTTTAACTATTTTCCTGCAAAAACAAATCAAAACAAAATTAAAATGTAAAAATAAAATCAAAATGCAAAATCTAGAAATTAAAATAAATCCAATCATAACTTAATTAAATAAATAATTAAAAAGGAAAACTAAGCTTTATTTTGATACATGTGATGATATAATTGGCCAAGGATATCTTTGACGAATGGATCTGCATTTAGAAGAAGTTGTGGGCAGATTAAAATGTAGAAAATAAAACTCAGAAATGTTCTTCATCATTTTATCTATCTAATGAGCCATCCCGGACCACATTTGGACTAGTAAAACTTCATTGATGAGCTTCCAAAGATTTTATATTAAAATTGCCAAAATTCTGGAATTTATGTTGCTTGGGCTAAAAATCATAAATTTTAATTAAATTCTAATACTAAATTAGATTACAATATTTAATTAATTAATACTAATTAATTGCAATTATATTATTAATCTAATTTAGTTATAATCTAATTTTAAATTAAGTTATAATTATATATTAATTAATTATAATTACATTATTAGATTTGATTAATAAAAACTAATTGAAAATAAAATTAAACTAATTAAAAATGATTTATTTATTAATTAAAATATTAAAATATTATATTAATAATATAATTTGAATTATATTGAAATTATAATAAAAATATAATATTAATTATAATATTATATAATGTAGTTTATTTTAATTAATAATTCAAAACAATTTTGAATGTTTCACGTGAGGGAGAGGAGGAGAGGAGAGGAGAGGAGAGTATGGAGTGATAAGGGAGGAGGAAATGTGAGGTGGAGGTTGAGTGACGTAAGGGTGATGTGAGGAAAAATGAGTCGGGAGGCATAAGGAGGTCAACAAACCTTATATTAAAAATTTTAACCCTTCGCATGTTTTTCCAAATCGCATCGGAGTTCGGAAAATTTTAAAATTGAGGTGCTTGAGGTGCTTCATGAATTTTTTGTGATATGCGATATGCGATATCACAGTATCGCATTGCAAGCTTCTATCACACATTTTAAAATCACAATTTTATTTTGGGGCACATTTTTATTTCAGCGCTTTTGAAATTGGGATTTTTGGAAGGAGAGAGTGATGTGAAGTGGGGCCACGTGGATTAACCATCCTAAAATTTAGTCTACAACCACTTTGCAATTTTGGAGTTTTGGGTTCAGAAATTTGTTTTAAAATAACAAGTTGGAGTATATTACCAATATCCCGAAAAGTATTTTCGTCTATTGTAGAATTTAGTTGGGTTATTTTGTAGGACCATTAGTAAAAAATAAAAAATTAGTAAAAATGAACTAAAATTTAATATTTAGAATGAATGACTATTTTAACTATGAGAATTAAAATATTGGTACACTTGATACATTTTTTAACCTAAGCGAGAAAATCATAAAAACTTCAAAGGAGTGCCATTTACAAATTGGTTGACCAAATGGAGCGAAACAAGTATCATTGGAAAGCTTGTGAAAAAATGGATTCAATAAACTAATCAAAACAAAATTTCGAGGAAGATGAAAAATGTAAAAAATGTAGGATAATTAACTTAATAAAATCCTAAAAGGTGTTTAGCCAAAAAATTTGTAAGAAGGGTACCCATTATTTGAAGTACATAAGTAAAAAATGGCAGGGTTGTGTTTTACCACAACACAGCTGAAAGATAATATTATTCCTAGAGGTCCCATATCTTTAGAGGAACTGTTTGATCAGAATGATGTGGTGAGAAAACCAACATTGGCTCCTACTGGAAAGGGTGTGGAAGACATAAACATCGGGATAGCAGATAAGCCCAAGATGGTTAAGTTTTCTAAGACATTATCTCCTGAGGCAAAAGATAAGTACATCAAATTTTTATTTGAATTTTTTGATATTTTCGCATGGGATTATGCAGATTTGAAATTCTATGACAAAAATATTATTCAGCACACTATTCCCATCAAGCCAAATCAAAATCCTTTCAGACAGAAGTTGTGAAGGATAAATCCAAGGTTGTTGCCATCCATTGAGAAAGAGGTAAATCGATTGTATAAATATGGTATCATTGTTCCAGTTATATTTGTTGATCGGATTTCAAATTTGGTTCCGGTAAGGAAAAATACCGAAGAGATAAGGTTGTGCATTTTTTTTTGGAATTTAAATCAAGTGTCTTTGAAAGATAATTACCCTCTTCCTAAGATGGACCATGTTCTGCAAAGGGTAGTTGGAGCATCACGGATGTTAGTACTTGATGGTTATTCAGGTTATAATTAGATTCGGTACATGAAAAAGACCAATATAAAACTACTTTCACAACACCTTGGGGGAATTTTCAGTATGTCAAAATGCCATTTGGACTCAAGAATGCGAGGGCTACTTTTCAATGAGCAATGGATATAGCTTTTGCTAATGAGAATTATGTTTTCTTAGTGGTTTATTTAGATGATTTGACAGTGTTTTATGGTTCTGATGATGAGCAATTAGATAATTTAAGGATTGTTTTTTAGAAATGTAGGGTGTTCGAAATTTCTTTGAATCCGAAAAAATAGTATTTTTTCCATGGAGGAAGGAAAACTCCTCGGTCACATAATTTCCAAAGATGGCCTTCACATTGATCCTTCCAGAGTAGAAGAAATTCAGCAAATAGATTTTCCGCGAAATAAAACAGAGATACAATCTTTCAATGGTAAGATGAATTTCTTACGCAGATTTGTTCCTAATTTGGCTGAGCACTTGTGTGAATTGACTAATATGTTGAAAAAGGTTAGCAGTGTAAAATGGACCAATGATGCTATGAAGTCTTTTAATTTGGTAAAGCTTGCCTTAACTACAACCTTTGTTTTGGCTAGTCCAGATTATACTAGTGATATTATAATATTTTCATTTGCATCTGAGCACACCTTCAATGTGGTTTTGATGCAAAAGAAGGATTAGGTTGAGCAACCCATTGCTTTCTTCAGTCGAGCCATTACAGATGCTGCTCTTTGCTATAATATTATTTAGAAGAAAGCTTTGGCCTTAATCAAATCCTTGAAATATTTCCGGGTATATATTCTACATTCACGCACTATAGCTTATGTTCCAAATGCAGCTGTAAAAGAAGTTCTCACGCAGACTGATATGAAAGGAAGGAGAGGTAAATGGATAGCAGAAATGCTAGATTAAGATCTCGAGATCAATCCCACCAAGTTGATCAAGGGACAGGGGTTGAGTCGTCACTTTGATCACATTACATTTACACATATACCAAGAAATCAAAATTAGATAGTTGATAGCATAGCTAACCATATCCTAGACTGGAATGTATCTCGTATAAACCATCATCCATAAAAAGAAAAGTCATAAAGCATAAACATCCATCATAGGTACATAACATCTATCATAAACATATACAAACTTAAAAAAAAAGAAACCATAGACACATCCTAAGAGTTGCAAAAATACATCTCGCATATATGCATAAAAAAATATGTGTCCCAATATACAAAAGAGGTCACTGACCATCATGTCAAAAATATACGTCATCAATACATGGAAGCATCCTCATAATGGGAACTTTCCCTAACCATAAAAAATCTCTAGGGTTGAGCCCCACCTAGTGGGTCATCTGGACCCACATGAGTACCCGATGCTATTATAGGAGTAACAACCGCAACAACAAGTGCTGCCTTGCGCCCTCTCTCAGGCCATCACCGTCTCCAACCATATGTCGTCCAGGTTGTCAAAACCCCTAGCTGGAAAGCCTCGGGTCAACCTATCCAATCAACTCCATGAATATACTAGACCTGCAACATGAGCGTTAGCCACCTCAAATCGAGCCTCTACTGCCAACACTCTAATATCGACAACAACCAACAACTCCTCGATCACCGACACCGTGCGTCAACCAGCTCAACACTTGCAAGAAGAGAAGCATCCCCACTAGAAACTGCAGCACTGCTACCATCATCTCAGGGACCCCATATATCAACCTATCCCCCAACCTGGGCCTGACCCGCCCCAAGTGGGTCCCTCCTCCTCGGCTGGTGACCTACCAAATGAGTGGTAGGATGCCCTGCCAAACCAAAATATATAAGAGAAACCAAAAAACAGTATCAGCGTCACCATAAAATACATATAGATATATACACAATAAAAATCCTCAAAATGAAGAAAAAAACAAAGGTCATACCTGCCAGACCCCATGCATAGCCTACAGGGAGACCCATATTCGGATCCCCTCGAAAATCCATCCTTGAATACGGGAACTCAAGGAACACCTATGGGTTTGACCTAAACCACACCTCGACCGTCACATCCCAATAACGACCTGCCTCCCCTCCACCACCACAGGGCATCACAGGTGCCCACCGACACATCCGAGGATCCCTCAGAGGACACAGGGGCACTACCACAAAGGGTCAAAGCATCACAACCCTCTCGTACATAATGCTATAGAGGATGATCTCATAAAAAAAGGTATTAATAGCAACCCACTAGGCCTTGGCCAGCTGCGTGACCATGCCTTGAGAGACGTAGCGAGCCCAATAAAAAAAGTGACCGGTCTAAAGTTGGCGCAAAACTGCAAGATGCGGAACTGACACATGATGGGTCACCGTCAACCCAGATAGGCAAACTGTTATCACCAAAGCAGCCCTCTTAGCTAGGTCCGTGATAGAACTCACATGGATACAACCTCGGATGATTGGGTGAGGACCATTGTGCCCCTCCTCCTTGACCCAATGATGGATGTTCACTCCACTAGAAGGGACTGGATAAGGAAGGGCATCCCCCCGAGGAAAAATACTTATCACAAAATAGACGTCGATATTTGTCTGGATCATGAAATATCTGCGATGCAGGACCATAACGTGTCGTATCCTATTCTAGCATCATAGCAGGTAGCGTAGGAATCCATGTTGGGACCTCACTATGTTATTCTCTAGAAACTTTAGTAAAGCATGCCGAGCTAGGATCTCCCGAGCATGGGGGTCTTGGGTCACTTCCGCAAGGAGATCAGGCTAGTCCCTCTCCCGCCACAACATCTTGCCATTAGAAAAAACACCAAAAATTATTTTTTACCCAAAATGATTAATTTTTTTTAAAAATTGAGCCTCCCCATGCCTGTAAAAAAAAATAGGCACACTGACTGCATGCCTATAGAATATACACGCGCACAACTCATTGCACATAAATTTCCCCAACTGCGAGGGTCTCGTGCAAAAATCACGTTTTGCGCGAGGACCACGCGGGCCATCCTTGATCGCACACACAGTCCTACCCAAAAATGGGTATAAAACCCATACAAATTCATATTTGTATGGACCCCCCACTCCAAAAAATGACAGAAATAAAAAGTGAGGCATTTAATGTCCTACCTGACATTAACAACACGAATCTCAGGTACTCAGGCTGACCTCAACTAATCCAGGAGGATCTTGTTCAATTACAATTCAGCAAAGAGGTCCAGTCAGCTCCAACAGTACGATGTCTAGTTCAGTCCACTAGTTCCGTCAGTAAAAGGTCCTTCAGTTTCATGGTCGTCATGTGTGATGAGAATGTGAATTTTGGGTTAAAATGGTGATGTAATATTCCCAAGTACTAAGACCTAATCATTAATTCTAAGGTCTAATTCTAGCAATAAGGATCTAAATCTTATGTAAAAATCCTAATGTCTAAAACCCTAAGTCTAAATCCTAAGACATTAAAACCTATTCCTAATGCAAAGGTTCCTTGGTACAAAACCTTATAACATTACAAAACTCATAATCGGACTTTATTATAAAAAAACAAATGTAAAAACATAACACAACGCTAAGTCCTAACTGCTAGCATATACCGCGTCGGAGTTGTAACATATGACAGGCTTGGATCGCAGTGGATAAGGTTATGGTCAGCCATCGGGTTTTTCAAACAGTTGTAAACCATGCAAAGACCGTCATGATATTGACTATGAGAACACGGTGGCGGATAAGGGTAAGCCGAACTGCCGAGAGGAAGTCCATAACCGTCGGACAAGACTTTAACTGCCAGAAAGAAAATAGCCTGTTCAGATGCCAAAGATCCATCTCTTCGCCCGGTTAGCCTAGACATTGAGCTAAGGATTTTATTATATGGTTTATTTTTGGGTTTTTGAATTAAATTATGTGCTTAGGTCAAATGATTAATCCCTAGGTTTTAGTTAAATTATAAGGATTCGAGATCCTCATCACTATTTTTGCTCAACTAAAAGATAATTTTGGCTATCAATGGTTCGAAGGCAATATTATTTAAGCCATGGTATTTCCTCATGAAGATCATCTGGGATATAGAGTGTTTTTGAAGTTCAGTTTTAGCAGGACATAGGCAGAGTTGTTTGTAGCATTGCTCAGCCATCGGGTGTCGGAATTGAGCGCAGAGATAGGTGTCAGAAAGGCAAGAGAGAGTAATTTCTGTTTACAAAGTCCAGAAGTGCCTGCGAGCACAATCATTTAGATTCATTTTTGTGTAAATAAATTCCTCAATATCAATCCTAATAAAACAGACGCCTACTTGAAAGTGGACCCAGAGATGTAGTCCACCAGGGATGAACTTCGTAATCAACTTTTTTCTTCTTCTTCTCTCTATTTATTGCTGTGATTTAATCATTTATTTGTTGCTGGTTTATGTCATCTTTTACATACAAGTTTTCTTCAGTTAATAGTCAATCTAAAGGAAAAACTAATCAAGTTGCTTAAGCACTTTATTCGATCACATTCAGATCATATTTGGTATCAGAGCAAGTTGTGCTTTGTAGTTTTCTTATCAGTGGATGTTAACCAGGTTGTGATTTCAACATGGAAAAGGCGAGCTTGAGGAATTTGATCCAGAGATCGGAAAGGGGAAAGTTGTTCATCAATCAACGATGACAGGGGCTGAGACCATTGAGACTCCTGAAGCTACTGAAAAGAAACCCATGGATGAGAATCAAATCCAGCAGATGTTTCTAAACATGCAACAAATGTTGATAGAATTATATGAAGACAAGAAGATGAGAGATGCAGCCTCATCATCAAAGGCATCAAATAAGGACAAGGGTAAAGGCAAGGCAGATAAATCTCCTTCTCCTCCATCATCTCCATTATCTTCTTCTTCCTCTTCTACTTCTAGTTCTGAATCAAAAAAAGAAAACAAACCTAAGAGTCCACTATTGAAACTTGATGTTAAGTTCGAATTACCTGTGTATGATGGTGAAATAAACCCTGAGAAACTAGATAATTGGGTAAAATATTTAGAAGTCTATTGTTGTATTCAAGATATTACTGATGATAAGACAAATATCCAATTAGCTACTCTTAGAATGGGGGGTATTGCTTTGATCTGGAGGGAAAGTAAGACATAGATAGATTTAAAGTGTAAAGGAAAAGTTATCACCTCATGGACTAAGTTTATAAAACCTCTAAAGAAACAATTCTATCTTTTGGGTCATACACAACAAGCTGTAATTGATTGGCAGCGCTTGCGACACGGTAAGGGACAGAATCTTCAAGAGTTCACATAGGAATTTAGAAAGAAAGAGTTAGCACTTGGTATTTCTTTGGACACAAAAGAAACATTGTTGACGTATATTGGCAGTATGCATTCATATTTGTAGCATACATTATTAATGTTCAATCCTAATAATTTTGATGAATTTTGTGTTCAAGTTATTCATGTCGAATCAGGTGGTAGACCTTTCAAGTTTACACCAAAGACATCCAAGCAGATGGAAAAGGAAGACAGCAAAAACAAGGGCAAGTCAAAGGGAAAGAAGACTACCATAGCTCAGAAGGAATATGAAAGACCTATGTGTACACATTTCCAAAGGATCGGCCATGATGAAGCTAGGTGTTGGAAACTTCATCCATAACTGAAGCCAAATAAGCTCCAAACGAAGAAGGCTAAAACAGCAATCCAACAAGACTTGGACTTGGGCTCTGATTCAGGTGATGAAGGAAAAATCACTACTATGGTTACAACAAGTAAAAATTCTGAAGCTAGTACTTCTGCTTGTTCTAATATCACACAGTTGAATGAAGGAAAAAGAATCGAGTTATTTCATATAAGGGTAACTTCAAATCATACTAAGATAAATACATTGTTCGATACGGGATCATAGGCAAATTTGATTTTTGAGTCATTGGTTAAACAATTGGGTTTGAAAACACATAATCATCCAAAACCATATCCCTTAGGATGGTTAAAAGAACAATCTCAAATTCATGTTACCAAATAGTGTCGGTTAAAATTTTCAATCACATCTAACTATATCAACGAAGTGGATCTAGATGTGATACCGTTAGACATACGTGGAATTGTCTTAGGTAGCCCTTATCTATATGACCGTGATGCAGTATTTTATAGGAAGGAACATATGTATCATCTCATAAAATATGGGACTAAATACATCATTCGTGCACATAAAATCAAAGATCACTTGAATTTATTGAATGTTAATCAAATGAAGTTCTTAATAAGTTCAAGTAAGAGATACATACTCATGTCGATAAAAGAGAAACATAAGGATCTTAATGATACGTGTTCAGGTTGTGAAATTGAGTATGAAGGTAATTTGGTTAAAAAGGTAGATTCATTTCAAGATCCAGTTAAAGAACCAAAACATCTACTTCATAAAAAGGAAATATCACATGAGATGCAGTTGATGTCTGATGCCCCTAATAATGGAATGTGTCACAAGTCAGTTATAGAGTGTAAAGAAATAAAGCAACAAATTCCAGGGATGGTTGGAAAAGAATTCATGCGACCCAGTTCATCTCCATATAGTTCACCCATAATTTTGGCTCATAAGAAAAATTGGGCATGGGGAATAAGTGTCGATTTTAAAGTTGATTCATTTAAGTAGAAAAAATTCACAGCATTGATAGATCATCAACAACCATACGAAGTTAAAATAGATGTTAAAGGTTATGCAATGGAAACAGTGATTCACATAGATTATCAGCTGCTTCAATACTTTCTTTCATATACTAAGTGGCAACAATCTCACTACAGTTGGATGAGATTCCTTCAACAAATTCACTTAGTAATTAAGGACAAGGAAGGTGTAACAAGTAAAGTAGTTGATATGATTTCTAGACTGCCTTTGAATGCTTCAGTATTACTACATCATAGTTCGTTGGTTCATGAAAGTTACGTAGAAAAGTATAGTACTGATGATGATTTCGAAGATAATTATGAATCACTAACTCATGATGCTCAGATAGAAATAGTGCAGGTTATTCGGGAAGTTCATCTTTCTCGGATTGCAGGATATTTTTCATAAGCAAGACTGCGGCACAAAGTCAAAATTATTATTACTGGCCTCATATGTATGAAATAATTGTGAATTACATAAAGGGATGTGTAATGTGTTTGAAAAGAAAACCATGCAATCGAAATATTGGTTTGCACATACCACTTCCAGTTCCTTTGCAACCATGGGGCAACATGGATTTGGTTCAAGGATAGACATAAATGGAGAAGAGGACCGGGATACATATTCTTCAAGTTAACTGCAGTAAACATCCTAAGTTGTGGGATTAATTTTTAACTTATGTGCATCAAGCTTACAATCAAGCCTTATATTTTTCTGCGCCACGACAAGCATTGAGTCAAGTCAGGATCAAATTGCGCCATGATAAGCATTAATTTCAGGTCGACGATCAGGTATGGTTGTATTTCATCAAAGTCAAAATAAAAGTGAGGGAGTTGTATTCTCACTTATTGTCTGTTTAAAATCAAGCTTTTGCGGTCTAAAAGCTTTCAGCTGGAGAGGATTGATCTAGGAGGATTGTTACACTAAAATTTGTCACCATGACATTTAACTGTCTATGTGGGTTCATCATTACCTATTTATTGCTCCCTTAGAGGTCCAAAATCATAAAGTTCCTAAATCAAGTCTTGGAATTGGGAAAAAGCTTATTAAAACCCTAAAAATCCTAACTCTGCACTTTTCCTAGTCATTTCTTGCGGTACCAAGGTTTATTGCTATAAAACCTGTGGCACATCCTGCATGTTCTGCTCATTAAAACTGCGGACCCCCGTAAAAGGTAAAATAAAAAGAAAAGTAAGTTCTAGAAGTCCAGCTGGTTGAATATTCTCTCAGTTGGGGCCTTCTAGAAGCGCTATCTGGTCGAGCTTCACCCCTTACATTCATGAACCTTTATCTCTTCATAAATGGTGATATCCCTTGGTTTTTGAAGTTGAAATCCCATGATGAGAGGGCTTTATCCCTTCCTTATTGGAGCTAAAACTACCTTCCTTGAGACCATGTTTCAGTCTCAAGGGTACTTCTTAGTTGGAAGAAAGAACTCAGAACTTGGTAGTTTTGAGGTGAATTGCTAAAGAAATTATAATCTCCACATTTAGCATCATTGGCATGAGAGAGATTACATACCCATAGCCATAGTCTTATGCTGATTCAGAGAGTTGGAGTCTTTTCAAACTGAGGAAAACGGTTGTTCAGGACCCCGAAAGAACTTGTACAAACATCAAGGTGTCAAGGTTGTAAGGTTTCTTCTTTTTATTCAAAGTTAATACAAATGGATTCTATTTTCTCATTGAGTTGTTCATCTATCTTTTGAATAATTTAATTCTTGGATTCCTTGATCGCTAAGATAGATTATTGCTTTTGAATTATCATATCTTACAGATGCTTTTGATCCTATTTGCTTGTCTTTGATTGCAGATCTTACATGCTGGATTGATAACTTCTGGAACGACTGGATTGAAGACCGAGTAAGCATTGGAATTTACGTAGGAGCATCTCTCCATAATTAATTAGTAATTCTTAAGAAAAATAGTCTAGAGAAAATGGTCTACATCTGTCTATTTGTTTCTAGATATCCTTAGGATACTAGGGAGATCACTCTTGTCCGCAATAGGGATTTTTCCATCTAACAAAATGGCGACTTCACTGGGGAATATCTGAACTTAGTTTTCTTTTTCATTTTCAGTTTGATTTTTGAGATTTCTTTGATATTTATTTGACTCAGATTAGCTAAAAATTGGATTGGGTAGAAAACTTAATAGGATCCTTGACTGTAAATCTGTATTTTTATTTTTTCTCTACTTTTCCTACTTTCTGCACTTTTTGTTTAAAAACAGAGCAGTAGACTCCGCAACTTTTTGTGCAATATAGTATGGTACCGCACCTTGTTCCATTAAAAACTGTGGACTTCTGGAAAATTTTAGAAAAAGTAGAAATTCTGTTTTCTGGAATCCAATTACTTGATTCTTTTTTGTTATCCCAATTTGTCTTGACTATCAAAGACCTCTGTGAAAAGTTTCTTTCAGCAATTATATGTTTAAAGTTATCTTTTCAGCTAGTTTTCTTTTATGAGTAAATTTTTGCCTTGTCCTCCTGTTGCTCTGAATCAGAAACTTCTATATACCTCAGCTACTTGGTATGTCATTTTTTTCTATTGAGCCATTGAACTTGATGCAATTACTACTCTTATGAAAATTCATTTTTTTTTTCATTAGCAAACTTAGAAAACCTTTTGGATTGATAAGGTCTAAATTTCATTTTAAAATTGTTATTGGATGCTTTATTTTCTTGCTAAAATAAGCAGAAATATCTTGGTTAGATTACAAATTGAGCTAAGACATCCTCCAACTTTTAGATGGAGTTCAAGATTAGAAATTTCTTTTAGTTTTGAATTTTATAGTTTTAAGACTTTTATTTTTCTTTGTGAAGAAGTTTGATTTTTGTTTCTGATCTAAATAATATAGGGAATTTCATTTTGAGCAAAGATCTTTTTGAAACTGAGTTCTCCGAATTATCTTCTTTTCAAAGTTTCTCATGTAGGAAATAAAGAATTGATATTTTGAAAATTATTGAAATCTCTCAACTCTTTCCTCTAGCTAGATTTCATTGAAAAGAAATGAGTTGTTTATCATATAGATGCATTGTAGTGTATTTTGAGTCGGGTCATTAAACATCACCAAAGTTTCATTTCAGTACCTTTTGTCCTAAGAAACTGCCAGTTAAAAGTAACACTTAATTAAAATCAATCTAGAAATTTTATATTTTATAGGGCTCTTTTCCACCAACATAGCTTAGGCTAGTGTCTTGGAATAGGTTTTAGTTAACTTTCCAAGGCAATAAAAACAAACAAGTAGTCGATCTTGCGGTAGGAAAATCAAATTGTAGCATGTATGCTCTGGGAAGCTCCTCCTAAAGGAGTCAAGCATGAGATCATATCTGAACCAGTGAGGTAATCATACCTATCTCATTGGGAATGATAGAAGGTGTGCATGTATTAAAAAGAGTAAACCTCGGATAGACCATTGTCGAGGAGCCTGGGGTCACTTGTTGGTGGCCATAAAATTTAGGATTCTTTCCCAAGGTGACCGTGGAGGGAAGGTCCCACTGTACTTGGAGTAGACATCAGCTAGACTCACTTGGACTCTATAGAGGGTTATCTTCACTCGATATGGTTTAAGTGGAGAAACTTGCACTGGTCTGTTTCATTAAGCAGGTTGTCGAGATAACTGTTCCAACCGCCATTTCTGCATTAGAATTCTACGATGTTGGATTTCATCACCAACTAGTGTTTTTAATGCGGGAATCTACTGTTTGTGTGTAGATTGATCTCTTAGATTTTTCTAGGTGTGTGATTCATTTGGTTGTTTCCTTAGAGACTTTAGGATTTTTATTGAAATTTTATTTGATTGTGTGTGATTAAATTTTTTAATTGTGGTTGAATTACCGATATAATCACGTAGAATGCAGGGGAAACCCCCTGAATATATTCCAAGTCAATTGGAAAGACTTAGATTTGAAAGAGGACAAGCATTCGGGACTGGATCAACATAACAGGGAGAAACATATATAATTATTCATCTTGATTATGAAGTAGATCAACCACAACCAGCAGATTTTACTCCTCAGAAAATTTCGATTTCCGAATTAGATGAACTTGCTTCTACAACAAGTGAATTATCATCTACTGAACCTGAAATTTCTGAGCCAGAAACTGAACCTGCTACGTCTGAACCTACTTTAGAGTTTGTTATTCCAACCCCTGGTACTACTGATTCACCTAAAGTAAAGACTCGGATCATAAAAGATCTTCCTCTTGGTCTCATTAGTATTGAAGAAGTTACTAAATCTAAAGAAGAATTAGTTCTTCCTTCAGCTCAGGAATCTTTAGATCTTAGAGAACGTCAATCAATTTTTTATAGTCCTTTTCGACAAGACGCTTGGTATTCTTCATTGACAGAATTTCTACAGAATGTTGGTCTGAATTATTCGCCACCCGAATTCCATTTCCTTCTACACCGAGAGTTTATAGATCTCCTTTAAACATGTCTGGTGAGTCATCCATGTTTTATGAATCTCCAAAAACATATTTGTAGGTTGGTCCTTCAGTTCCTGCAGGATACTAGTCACTCTCTAGTACTTTCTCAAGGGCTTCTCCTTTTCCCGATAAACATACACTATCATCTGAACTACATGAATCAAATACCGGAACTGTAAATGCATAACAAATTTATATGATGTCTAGAAATATTCCAAACCCTGACCCTCAAGGTAGTAATTTATAGCTTGGGGGGCAACCTCAAGTTACTAATTTACAGCCTGGGGGGCAACCTCAAGGTCAGTACATGCCTCAACGTCAATATAAATAGCAAGGGAAATACGTGCCTCAAGGTCAATATCCACCTCAAGGTCAGTATCCAACTCAGGGTCCACAACCTCCTTTAGGGCAACGATTCTACCCGGAACAACAATTGTAACCTGGAGGTGGGAATTATCCAGTAAATTATCTAACTTATGTTCCAAATTATCAGCCTAGTTATGGTCCTTCTTATCCATAGCCTTCTATGGTACCTTCGTATCCCGGACCTAATTTAGTGTGGGATCCATCTCAAGCTCAACAAAATTTACAACCTAATATGAAAGTACCTTATTATCAGCCTGGACAACCGATTGGTTATACTCACGTTCAACAACCTGTCCAACCTGTCCAACCTGTTCAACCTAATGTTCAGGTACCTACATCAGGTAGTGTTCAGCAGCCTGGTCCGAGTACACCTAGAACTCCAACCCAAATTGTTGCGCCAATTTATGTTCAGCCTACCACACCTATTCCTGGAGTATCTACAGCTCCTATTTCTATGGCCCCTCATATATTAGTACCAATTCCTCAAGTTTATGTTCCACAGTCTGGACCTTCACCCTAGACTACTATTCATATGCCTGCAAGACAACTTGGTACAAGTATGGTTATAACACGCCAGCCTCAGTTTACTTATCAACCTTACCAAGGGCCGTATCAATATGGACCTGTAGCGCAAAATCCATTATATCAACCATACCCTGGGTATACGTACCAAACACCTACTCAACCCCAATATGGTCTGGTTAATCCTGTTTATCCAGGGGGCATACTGATTCCCAATGCACAGGCTATTCCAGAATATCCTGGATATCCTCCTGGAACTGGTATAGTTTCACAAGACCCTAAATGTCGGTTACCATTCATAGAAACTTTGGATTTACCTGATTTATCACCTCATATGAATGATCCCATCTATTATCATCTGTATTGGCCGCCAATGCGGCATAAGTTGCCCAGTGATATCCCAAAGTTTGAAGGAAAAGCAGGAGAGGACCCTTCCAACCATGTCATGACTTACCACCTCTGGTGTGCATCCAACTCATTAATCGATGATTCCATTCAACTTAGACTTTTTCAGAGAACTTTAATAGGATTAGCTGCCCAGTGGTACATTGAATTGCCACGAGGCTTATTTACCAATTTCAACGCTCTAGCAACTGCTTTCTTAACTCATTTTTAGTTGCCAGTCAGATATGACAACGACATGAAATTATTAACTTCACTAAAACAATCTACGTCTACGTAGATATCAGATCATATACATGAATGGAGACGTAGAAGACGTTTGGTAAAAGTTTTTATCCCGGATCAAATATTGGTAGAATGGTTTATCAAATCATTGCTACCAAAAATCACTGAAGATGTAGCTAAAGGTGGAGTTGTTACAGAATAAAAAGTCATCGCTCAAGCTCAATATCTTGACTTGGTATATACCCAGTTAGGTACTTTGTATGAGAAAATTCTTAATTTACCACATCCTGGTCAAATAACAACAACTCCTTCAGGGTCTCATGCCGCTGATGGTGTAATCGGTTTAGTTAGTATGACTAAGAGTAAGAAGAAATCTTCAAATGTTACTTCTCCCATAATAACTTTACCTGATTCACCAAAAGGAGAATCTTCATTGGAGACTTTTGTCGATATTCACATTGTAGATTCATCAACTACAAAGTCAAAATATGGCAACAAGAAGAAAGGGAAGAATAAAAATAAACAAACTCCATCTCCCAAGGAAAAAACTAATAAAAATAAATCGACTAATGATAAACGAAAACCTCGTTATCCTTGTCTTATCTGTGACGATGATCATTTCACCAAGGAATGTCCGCATAGGGTTGAGGTATCTAAGTTCGTCAAAGGTTCACGCACCCCCACTGTCTTGAAGGATCCTTTTCCTGTTCAAGATAGAAAAATGATTGGATCTTCTTCTAATACATCAGCAGATATTTTGATGATGTCTCAAGTAATGGTTGCGACTCGATTGCAAGATTATGGTAGTAAAAATCCCGTTAATGGCAAAGAAGTAGAAAATTCTAATTCTGTACCAGCTACATCTCCTTTGGTTTCTGATCCGCTTCATATCGAGAAACATAATCTTGATTTAGTAATCAAACCGCCTACTAAAGGTGTACTTCGTAAATCAACTTTCAATCCACATGCGAGAGCTACTCAGAATTACAACATTGTGGAGGATTTATCAATATCTCCTTCAGCAATTTCGGCCTTGGAAGTGCTGCAATCATGCCCAACATAAAAAGGAAATTACTCTTATCAGCAATTGGAGCTGTAGATCCTCAGGATTTGAACCTCATGGTCTTCGATTTAGAAAATTTTACACCTTGTCTCCCTCATCAAATGGCTTTTCAGATCCCAGTACTAGTAAAAAACAGACGTTGCTTTCGTACTGTTATTGATGTAGGTGCATCTACATGTATCATGTCGTTAAACTATTGGAAATCACTTGGTTCTCCAACCCTTAACCAATCACCAATAATCCTCAAAGCTTTTGACGAAAGAGGATTCCATCCATTCGGAATTTTACAGGATCTACCTATAGAGGTCGAAGGAAAAACCGTTAATTTAGATGTGGAAGTAGTTGATGCCCCTCTAGATTACAACCTTCTTCTAGATCGAAGTTGGTCTTATGCCATGACTGTTGTCGTGTCATCCGTCTTTCGATTAATCATGTTTCCTCACCAAGGAAAAATTGTGAAATTCGATCAGCTCTCATATTATTCATCTGACCCGGCTTCTATGGATAGTATTCAGCACGTTGGAAAATCGACTATCCTTTATGAGGATGTAGGAGTAGGTTTAATTAAAGATTCCGCCTTAATGGGAACTTTTTTTATGCCTCCACCTAACTTACCGCATACTATTGCTAATATCAATATGATTACATCAAGCACTATTCCATTTGATGATCCTTGGATAGTGCCTTTAGAATCAGATTTGGATTCATTCAATGGCATGATGCCTTTGAGTCCTTTTGAGATAGCATATCAAGTAGTACAGTCATTTTCCAATCCTTTATCAACTGATGATGATCCAATGGATGTGATCAACGAAGAATCATTTTCACCATCAAGCTCAGCTATAACATCAATTCCTGATCCTTTCCAACAAGTGTTTCATACCGATGAAAGTATTTGTGAATTCTTGTCCATAGATGAATTACCATGGGATGATCTCCATCATAGGTCATCATTTTTACTTGAGCTTGATAGATTTGAAAAAAAAAATTCATCTATTTTTCCAATTGATTATGTCAATGAACCTCAGAGTCCAATATTGATTGCACATTTGGATTATGAAATAAATTTGGGAAATATTTCTTCTACGGTTCCCATTGACATATCCATTAAACCAAGAATTATTGAAAACATTCATATAGGTGCTTCGTGTACGTCAGATGAAATTTCTACATATAAAGCCCTATTTCAAGAATTACGTGACATATTTGCCTGGTCTTATGAAGAAATGCCAGGAATTGATCCCAACATTGTCATTCATGAAATAAAGACTTACCCAGATTATAAACCTGTTAGGCAGAGATTACGTTCGATACATCCACGAAAGGTTGCCGCTATCAAAGCCGAAGTTGAGAAATTATTGAAAGCAGGTTTTATTTATCCAATCCCATTAACGGATTGGGTATCTAATATCGTTCTTTTTACTAAAAAAACAAGGAACAATACGAGTATGTGTCGATTATAGGGATATTAACAAAGCTTGTCCAACCCCTTATATCGACCAAATTATTGACGATTGTGCCGAAAATGAAATGTATTCATTTATTTTCCGGATACAATCAGATCAACATACTCCCTGCTGATCAACCAAAAACAACATTCATTTGTCCTTGGGGAACATTTTCTTACTGTAAATTACCTTTCGGATTAAAGAATGTTGGGGCAACTTTTCAAAAGGCAATGTCCTATGCTTTTCATGACATTAAAAAAATTGTGCAACCTTATCTCGATGATTTACCTGCTCATTCATTACATAGGGAAGATCATCCTACTCATTTACGAGCGATTTTTATGAGATTCGTTTGAATCCCCACAAGTGTGTTTTTTGTGTACAATCTGGTAGATTACTAGGATTTATCATTTCTAAAGAAGGCATTCGTGTCAACCCTTTGAAGGTTGAGGCTATTATCAATTTACCTCCTCCTTCCACACTTCGCCAACTCCAAAGTTTGCAAGGGAAAGCAAACTTTCTGCGTAGATTTATCTAGAACTATGCTGAGTTAAC